>JAHXMU010000102.1:364442-450446 GCA_019455685.1 Philornis downsi | reverse complement strand
GAAATAATTGATTTTTAATTTTTTGTTTGTATGGGAGGTACCACGCCCCTTTGTCCAATTGGACCGAATTGTAAATCTAAACCATCCTGGGCACCACCCAGATGCATATAAAAAAATTTATGCAAAGCGGTCCAGCCGTTTAGGAGGAGTTCAGTGACAACGCCCGTACAGTAGAATTATATATATAAAGATATGTTTTAAATTTCAAGGCGCCACGCATGGAAAAAATTTGGTCACCGTTATGTAATTCAATATTTGAAAGATCTAATTCCAACCAATATTAAAGCTGTGTTAGATTCTACTCTTGGGGAACCTGCTTCTTCGTTTACGACTGTATAATATTGGTTAACAGAGTTTAAACGAGGCCGTATGGACTGTCGAGACGAACACCGTAGTAGTCGACCAATTAAGGTATCCCCGCCAGACACGGTTAGTTAGCTAAAATGATAGGCATTTCAAAAAGTGCTATACGTTGTATATTGGTCGAAGTTTTGAAGATGAGAAAGCTGTACGCAAGATGGGTGCCGCGCTTGCTTTTAATAGAGCAAAAACAGAGTTGTGAAGATGTTTCGGTAGAGTGTTTGGCGATATTTCACCGCAATAAAGCCGAATTTTTCCGTGGCTTTATAACCATGGTTGAGATATGGGTCCACCACTTCACACCTGAGACAAAGGATCAGTCAAAGCAGGGAGCCGGAATGAGAGAATCGTGTCCAAAGAAGACGATGATGGTTCCATCTGCAGGCAAGGCCTTGGTGTTGGGATGTGCATGATATTATTTTTATTGGGGATTAGATTATTGTTATTATTGCAGCGTTTAGATGATGAAATTGCAGTAAAAGACCGCATTTGGCGTAAAAGAAAGTGTTGTTTCATCAAGACACATTCACTATTGCTATGGTCAAAATTAATGAATTAAAGTTCAAATTGCTTCACCACGTGCCTTATTCGCTAGAATTGGCTTCCTTTGACTGTTTTCTATTTCCAAACTTGAAAAAATGACTTGGTTGTAAAAGATTTGCCAACAATGAAGAGGTGGAGTTTGCGGCTGATGGCTATTTTATGGAGTTTGATTGTTATTACTATAGAAAGGTAATTGAATGTCACTGGGAAAAGTGTATTGAACGAAATGGAGATTATATTGAAAAATAAAGAATATTTCACGCAATTTTTTGTGTCTTCTTTGTTAGGCCGGCTAGTTTTGGGAAAGCCTTCGTACAGTAATGCTTATGTTTAAGCCATTATTGAATATTTTTCGGCACTATATGATTGTTTAAGTTTTTCCTTAATATTTGGGCTTAACATAATGTAATGCTTCTTCTATTAGGCACCTGTTTGACTCTCTGCTTACCTTAAAATGTCAAAGTTATACGCTTTGCTTCCAATGAAATACAGTGCACTTCAAAAAACGATTTATCGTTCGGTTCGAATGTCAGTTTTCCTTTCTGCCACCCATTGTTATTTCATTCAAACAACGTGAAATCATTCAATGTATCAAATGTCGATAGATGTGATGTGTTGCAGCACAATTGCCCGGTTATGCAGTTAGGATTGTTAAGATAACAGGAAGATCATCCCATTTCCCATTTTCTGTCATGTGAAAGCTTAAGGTTATGGTGTCAAAAGGTCAAATGAATCGAAAACACATTGAAGCGTGCAAGCAATCACATGTTTGTATAACTTTTTATGTAACAGTAATTAAGTACACTTCTGTGTATACTCCAGTGTAGGTGTGTGTGTGTGTGTGTGTAAATGTCAAAGTATACGTGTGGTTGGAAAAACATGAATGTGTATTCAAGTCGGACATATGTGCGACTATGTATCACATTATGAAGTAGTGGTCTCTATTGGCTTATAATGGTTATACAATCATCTTATGGTCTAATGAATACGGAGGATATTCCATTTAAATGGGAGGATAACAGTCATGTTATTGTAGTTTCAATTGGTTTTATTTTACAGTTCGCCAAGAAACCCAATGCCAGTGACATTTTCTTTGATAATTTATATGAGATGTGAGGGCTGAGTTTATCTCAAGGTGTCCTTTGGAGATAATTAATTGCATTGAACAGAGGATGGCATCAAATGTATTTGTAAATAATTGGAAAGAATTTGATTAACTGCATCCATTGAATAATTGAGAAATTGCAAATTTGGTTGTCTGAGTTGGCAAGCTCGCTAATGTGAGAGGTGAGACATTGCTTCCTGCAGCACAAAATAAGGTAGTCAAAATTAGTCCAAAGAGATTCTACAAGAGTTTCGTAAAGGTCTTATCCACGGTGTGCTAATCAAACTGGGCATATTACGGTGCGATTGCCAGCGCCCCCCTGATATAGAAAAGCGAACTTGGGCTGAAAATTAGAGCTAACAGTTTTGAGAGCAAGTTATCGCATTCCCCATTAGCTAAAGTGAGGCCTATCTTACTGTCTTTACTATTTTACGGGTTTGTACTACATCGCAGCAGGGTCTGGTATAACTGGATTTTCAAGTATTCTGTACCAAAATTAGACTGAAAGAAAAAAGTTTTCCGTAATTCCTAAACAAGTAAATCTAAAAAATGCCAAATATTACAGAAACTTACGTCAAAACCTATAGTTTTGGGGAACTATTAAAGTGGAAGAATATGTGGAAAAGAACAATACCAAGAAATACTTTATATTTGCTCTGTAATTTATTGTTTTTTATTCGTTTTTCACTCTTCTATTACAATTCCTAACTTTCAATGTTTGATAAGGCTGCAGTAACATTTCGTTTTTTTTTTATCCATTGGATTCCCTCTTAAGATTTTCGAACAAATGCGAAAATAGATAGTTATGTAGTTCTACAAATCGCCTTAAAGCACACTCTCTTTATTTCCGGACGGATATATTTGAAAGCATTTTTATGAGCTAGGTTTTTAACTCCTTAATAGTCAACGAGATCCAAGGCAGACCAATAATAAACATTTGTGCACTTTTTTCATCGAATTTTTTTCCCCTTCAAGAGTGATACAGTCGCTTTAAAGCGAACCTACAATTTCGATGACTTATCAGAAATTTAGTGTCTACGGTGACCTTATTATGGTCTCATTTCTTTCTGATGCAAAACTTTCTCCCCAGAGAATGCTTTTAAGACTTGTAAACAAATAATAGTCCCTGGGTTTAGATCTGGAAAATACAGAGGACGAGACAGCAGTTCGAATATCAGTTCCTTTAATTTGTCATTGAAATTGTCGTAGTTTTGGTGGAAGAGAACATTTTTCTGCGACATTTTAATACTTTTTCGTTATTTTTTTTTTTTTGTGTTAGAAAGTGCCACATAATATACTCTTTCTGCTACTTTTCCTTTTACAAGACAGGTCAAAGATAACATACCAGGCACACTTAAAAAAACAAAGCCTATAATCTTACCGGACTACTGATGCATTTCTTGTCTCATTGCGTAGTTTTTCACGGGTCCCTCCCTGCAGAGCGTCCGTTGTAATTTGCCATATGGAAACATTTTTTTTTCTATTGTGCCTCAAACATTGTTTTGAATTAGTCTAATATTGATGTTTTTTTCCATTCAAAAAATATATTTTCGTAAGCAAATTTTCGCTTGATTTCTTTACGATATCAGCCATTACTTGCACCTGTTATTACAGAGAACATCCAGAAGAAAACATTTAAAGTACCAAGTATAGCTGCTTGATTAGCTGGATGGTAGACACGATAACTATCTTAAACCCTTTAAAACTTTGTAGAATTTTGTAGGCAAATTCGTGGCCGAGGATTCCAAATAGGCTGTATCAAACCATTCCCAAATAAATTTAACTTAAATTCAACTTATTCCCAGTAACTTATTATTCATGGTTTGCATCAATCTATGTTATTGCCCATTGCGTTGATTTATAATGCTTGGCAGGAATTGAAAACGATGGCTTTTTTTGTATCTCTCATAAAAATTATCGACTTAATCTTAGGATCACAAGTTGTGAAATTTATCACAAGTTAAGTTTTTGTTAAAGTGATGTCCCAGAATGAAAACGGAATGCAGAGCCACAGTCACCTGCAATGCAAATTGGGCGATTTCCCGAAATTCAATATTTTTTCTGTAATCTCTAATTAATAATCTGTAGTGGCCTAGATTTTTGCCCATTGCATTGACTGGTAGCAAGACATACAAATGTAAATGTAAATTGTACTGAATTCGGTCAAATTTGACGTACATCATACGTTTGGTATGTTAAGTTCTGAGAATGACAATGGAAGGCATCACCACATCCCACAAAAATTGACCGATTTTCAGAATTTCAATTTTATTCTTTAACTCGCCATTTGTGCTGGTTCATAACGCATTTGAATAAATCAACCGATTAATCTCATCCCTTTTGGTATCTCTTATATAAATGACTGATTTTACCATGCATTCTTAGGCACACATCTTCTATTTACGCAAATTTAGTCAAGTATACCTCTTGTGAGGTCTACCAAACAAGTTGACTGATTTTTCAAAATGTAATCTTTCTCCCGTTATGGTCAATTAGTAGCCTGGATTTGTATTGATTTATAATTCGTCATAAAGCTAGGTACAATGACATGTTCATGAAGAAAAAATTTCACAAGACATTCTTTAATCGTGAATAATTTAGAGGCATTGCCAGCTTTACTTGCATTGATTCCCAACACTGAAATCGGAGCAATTTAAATTTTTACATCATAATATGTTCGATGACATATTTCTAAAATTTGTGCAATTCTGTCTTTTTATTTCACATTGTTTACGAGACATCAAAATGTAAAAATGTTGGTTATTCGGACTTCAGTGTTGGAAAGCAGCAGAAAAATAGGGGACAACGCAACAATCATTTTTTTTAATATCGAATTTCACGGCGAAAATTCAGCCCGGAAACCAAAAAAAAAAAAATCGACCAAGTAAATACTGCTATTTTGGTAATTTCCAAACAATTAAACGGTTTCGCCCATATTTTCTTCGCTTCATACATTTGAAACAAATATGCTGAATTAAATGAAAATTGTGATATATTGTGTGGTGAAATAAGTTCTAAAAATTAAAATTTAATTTGTATGTTAAATATTTCTCAATTGCATTGCTTTATAACGTATTGTATTATAAAGTCTCGGAAACTACCTTACAAATTACCTAATTTGACCTACTTATCCCCAGTTTTATATCATTCAATCGATTGCACTATATGAGGTATAATTCAACAAACATTAGACGTTTGGTACATTTTGTTGAAGTAATAGGGCAGCAGACGAACACGGAGTACCAGCCGAAATTCTACGGGTTGACATCGTGGTTTCGTAGAAGTACGTGGGGTTGCAGAAGTACAGCTGTGGTTCACATGAGTCTGCAACAACTGGAGAGAAATTACTCTGCTTAACACCATATACTATAAGATACTAGCAGTCTTAATATAGGGGAGACTTTAAAGCAAGATAGAGAACAATCTGGGAGATAGACAGACAGGTTTCCGGCCAAACAGGAGCTGTGCGTATTATAATAAAACTAAGCATAGAATGGCGTACTCCCCTTTACCTACTGTTCGTAGACTTCAAGAAAGCCTTTGATACCATCAGATGAACTACAATATGGAAAGCATTGAGAAGAAAAGGGGCACCCCAGAAAATAACCCAAATCATCAGAGCAATAGACGAGGATGCAGAACTCTCAGTTCTTCACAATGGGAGCATCAGCCAATTATTTCACACCAACCCTGGAGTAGAGCAATCACTTCAACTATTCACCATCGTACTTTATGATATCATGAGTGAAGTCTGTTCAGAAAGAAGAGGAATTACAAGTAGTCTCTCGCGCCAACTCGATGATTTGGATTATGTGGATGATATTTGTCTGCTGTAGCAGAAGATCTCCAACATGCAAGCAAACTTAGAAGATCTGGAAAGATTAGCGCTCAATGTTGGACTTGAGATAAATATCGAGAAAATCAAAGCTGTGAAAATCAACAACGTTCGCACATCAAACGTCATGCTAGAAGGCCAACCCGTCGAATACGTAGACAACTTTAGCTATCTAGTCAGTACAGTGACAACAAATGACGGCTCAGACACAGACGTAAATAACAGGTTCAATGAAGAGAGAGTGTATTTCAAACGACTACAATCAGTATGGAGAAACTTACAGAGATCCCGACGAACCAAGCTTAGAATATTCTATCCACGTGTAAAGTCGACTCTGTTGTGCGGGAGTGAAACCCGACTAGTATCAAACACCATTACGCAAAGGCTATAGGCATTCATCAACACGTGCTTTAAAATCATATGCTGGATATTCTGGCCTAACAATATTAGCAACACGAATCTCTGGAACTTAACCAAGTAGGCAGCTACACTAAAATCAATGAAACATAGAAAATGGGGCTGGCTTGGTCATACCATCAGAAAGAAGCCGGATATCATTACAAAGATGACGCTAGAGTGGACCACTCAACGTTTAAGAAGCCGTGGTCGACCTAAGAACACTTGGAGACGCACAATACTCCGAGAACTAGGACAGTGTAATCTTACATGGTAAGACGCGAAAACAACAGCATCAAACCGAGAGGGAGACGCTTTGTGCTTCCAGAAGAGCTATAGGAAAAAATATTCTTTTTGCGATGCAAATGGATGTTGGTTGAAAATGTACATATGTAAGTTAGCTCTGGTGATAAATTTGCCAAAACTGGGTCTGTTAGTGATGTAAAGACAACAACGCGTCTTCGATCAGGTCAATCGACCGAAAATGTCGCAGCTGTAAGTGATGATGTCGCTCAAACTCCATCCATCTCAATTCGATGGGCTGGAGGAATCATTGAACCTTTTTTTTATGAAAATGAGGCATGCCAAGCGAAAACAGTCAACGTTGTTCGGTATCGTGAAATGATAACCAGTTTTTTCGTGCCTAGAATTGAAGAAATGAATGTGGAAGGTATGTGCTTTCAACTAGACGGCGCCACATGTCATACAGCCAGAGAAACAATGCAATTGCTGCCTCAGTCATTTAAATCTCGTTGGGACATCCATTGCAAATAATCGAAATGACATGAAATTTTAACAGGCTTCGCATGAAGGGCGCTTGTGTCAGCTCCGACACTTATTTGCTGATGTATTATTGAACGCAAAATAAGCAAATATTGATAAGGTACACTAAGAATGCGCATGATCCCTAAAAAACTCAAAATATGACTTTTTTCCGAATTTCTTCATTTTGCCAATTTGTATCCTTATATGAAAAGCCATTTTTTATCGGATTGATTCATAAATCAAAAAGCAAATAATATAGTAACTAAAGAGATTATAATTACAATTATTGCATCTGTTGCAATAGTCAAACACTTGCAACTTACCATTATACTCGGCCGCTTTCCTAAACAATCGAACGTAATCGATAAATGTCGATTTAGCTCGGTCGTTTTCATTCAGCAACTGACGCCATCTGTGCCAGAAGTATTCCAATTTGTCTTCGTTGTGAGCCGTCGTCACATTACCTACGATAGAGGGAACCATAGCTTTGCGACAAAACACTTCGTTATTCTCCAATGGGTCACATGGCATTGGTTGCGTTACGAACGATTGTAACGTGTTCAACAATTGTTTGGCCTGATCGTATTCCTTTCGTTTCAAACCGTGCAGCTGCAGTTTCGACAGACGTTGCACTTGACGGCGTACTATGGGATCCTTTAGGTACTTTACAGGTATGACACTCATGTTGGTGGCCAGTTCATGGACCAGATTATAATATTCTCTGTCTATTTCCTGTTTGCCAACTTCCTGTTTATTCGAGTTGAATTTAACGGTCTTTGTCAGGTCATTGAAAAGTTCACGTTTTAGATTATAAATGTTTTTCATACGTTTGGTGCCTATTTGTATGAACTCGTTGGCGTGGGCCTCATAAATGGGCGAAAACGATGCTGACGCTGAAGCTGATGCTGACGCTGGCTTTGATGACGATGATGAAGGTGATGAGGGATGATTGTCGGGGTCTTCGGGTGATGATGGTGTCGTTGTGGACGCGAATTGGCCATGGCAAACTGCCAAATATAATAGGAGCTGCAAAATGAGGAAATTTTAGTATAAGACATTTATTTGCCACTGTCCATAAATAAAAAAGAAACGGAGGATATGATTTCCCTCTCATTTCCCTTCAATTTATATTGTCAATTCCAGAGAATTTGTTATAGTTAGACGATTTGTCTGTGTATTTCAGGGTCAATATCACAAGAGAAATTAATGTGTGTGTACTCGTATATTTTGTCTGTTTTTATCCTGTACCAGTAGTTTGGTTCAATTTTGGGTTAAGGATTTTTTTTTTGCTTCCGAATGTAAGTGAAAGTTAATGGAATATTTATTTTTTTCTTTAGAAAAAAGAAAATAAATAAAGGCAATGTTTACTGCTGCAAGCAAGTTGCTGAAATGGATGCAAAGAGCGTTTAAAACACCCTAAGCAGGAGGATGAGTTTTTAGTATTAAGGCCCGACAACTGTTTGCCAAATGAATTTGACATAACCTTTTCTCAGTTCCTCATCTATATGTAAAATGATTTAATGGGTGCATTGTGTCAATTGGTTTGAGATTCCTTAGACCAATTGGAGAGCGATATTTGGGAAAACATCAAAATATAATGAAATAAATTTTCATTAAAATTAATACATCTACCCTTTCAAACTTTGAAACAAATTTTCAAATTCCTGGGCAATCGAACATAATTGATCAATTTCGATTTGTTTCAATCATTTTAGTTCAACAACTAGCGCTTTATATTATTCCTTTTTATCTTTATTACCCACAGAGAACCCCTCTGTCAACTCTTGCGACAAAACTATTTAGAATTCCTTAGTGAGTTAAAGCTTGCAAAAGAATCTTTGCAGAGTGTTTAGAAATTATTTGGCCTGAATATTAATATTCTGCATACGGCCGAGATGCTGCTGTGATAGCAGAGGGATTCCGGATGAAATGAATATGAAACTTTTCAAATATCGGTCCTTCTGATTTCCGAATTACGATCCTTCGAATATTCAAAAAAATGAAGCCAATGGCGGCTCGTGATGACAATTGGGCTACTGGGCCACAACTCAAGCGAAAACGGTTGTGATCAAATCGCAGCGAGTCAACCAGCAAGCTTCTGATGCGCGGTTGGGAGAATTGGCAGGACAAATCAATGTAAACGTTGGCCAAGCCAAGATTGACAGCCTGCAAGGTTTTGATGCGCAGCAGGGGGAATTGCGACTGGCACATTTATTATGAGCTGTTCCCATACGGTCAAATTCTTTATTCGGACTTGTGCTGTCAACAATTTTATTGGCTGAAGGACGTAATCGACCAGGAAATTAATTTCATCAGGAAATTTCCAGACCGTACACATTGACAGTGACTACCAGAATCTTCAAGAGCTTATTTTGGAGGTTGTTCCTATTTATGGCGTATGATTTTGCTGGTGAAAAATTCGCCTCAATAAAATTTTTGCCTATCTGAATTTTTTGCCAAAAGAGATGAGATTTTCTATGAGAGAGACATCATGGAATTACCCTCAAAATGACAACAACTTACTGAATTAAACGGTGCATACTTGACCTAAATCGGATGATTCGTACTGTGCTATATATTATAAAGTCTTCAATGCCATGCAAAAATAATGGATTTCTTTTTACTACATCTTCTTTATATCTTTTTACTACATCTTCTATCATATTCTACATACCTTTATATGAGGATTTGTCATAGAATCCGAAGTTATGCATTAGAATTTCATTTTTCAAACAAAATGCGCTTCTACTTAGGTGATTGGTATGATAACTTTGTTTTAGAGTGGGCAATTAGTTCTGAATTTTTGGACAATTATCAACATATTCCTTAGGGAAGCTTCCGCAAAAAGAACGGTTTTTGCAACTGAACTCGCGCTTGCAACTAAATTAGTTCGAAGACCATCAAATCCCAGATGTGAGGAAGAAGCATTTTTTTCACAAAATTTATTCATCAATAGAATCTCTTTCAAGGGCGATACAGTCTTTCCTCAGATCTTCTAACATTTCGACGCCTTTTAATGGAAGGACTTGCCAAGATCTACGAAATATGCTTTGGTTTCTGCAATAGCCTAATTAGTAGATCCAACTCGATTTCCCTAGAGCATCCGTTTGAGATTTGCCAACAGATTTGAAGAATATGGTGGATTGGACAGTAATTTAAATGCCAATTCAAGTAATTTTTGCCATTGTAGTCACCAACTTGGTGAAACAGTGCTTTCTTCTTGGCCATTTGGGGATATTTTTCTTTGATTTATTTCTTCATTGTTTTCCCTTTCCAATTTAATCGTTGAATAGAATACTATCTGCCCAAAGTATGAAGGCCATAATCTTACAGGGATAGTTGCGTTTTTGGTCGCTTTACTTAGTTTTTCACAAATCTTTTCTCTTCAGCGAACTGCTGATTCGATTCAGGAGAGCAGCATAGTGGTAGTTCTATGTTTCATCCTTTGTAGCGTACAGTCTACTTCAAATTTTACATCATGTCATCTTCAAGCATGCCTGATTATCTGCTTTTTGCAATTACCCTTACATCTATCTATCAATTAAAATTTAAAGTTTAACAATTGCCTACATTTCATCTCTATGGACCTGCAAACGCTCGCCATTTGGTCTGCAAAAACAACCTGGCAATTATACAACTGATTGCATTTTCCTTTCACTCAAATCATTTCCACACCAATAAGTCAATTCCCTCACAAACGTTGACGGATATCATGACGATGGATAAATGGGGGAGAGGGTCGAAAAGTAACATTTACGCAATCGTCACCATCAAGTACACAATAGCGTGCAAAAATTGATTGCACTCGGACACCAGTGGAAATTGGATTTTTCAATGCAGATAAATATAACAACTGGTATTGGTATGACTAATTGGCTACTGTTTATAATACATAGAACATGGAGATAATTACAAAAAATCCTCAAAACCCGAAAAATATTGCCGGTGAAAAAATTTTCCAAAGTTACAGTGTGACACAAAGGAGAAAGCTGTAATCAAAACAGAAAGTGTAACCATTCGAAGTAATTATTTCAATTCAAATTGATTAATTCAAATAAGTTATAACAAAAATAATCTGGCAATACTGATGTTTTCGAATTATAAGTGCGACATGCCATTTATGTCCATGTATGGACGGGAAATTTGTGCTATTTACATGGCAATGCTGTAGCCAATTATAATGTGTTTTTTAAGGAAACGTTATAAGTAAGTAAATAAAACAACATTTCATGGATAGACAGTGCGGAATTTACAAAAGTGATGGAATAAAAAATTGAGGTGCAAAAAATATGTTGTGGCCTCAGCAACTGCAAAGATAAAAATAGAAATCTATTCACAGAATATTTTGAGTATGTTGAGAAATCGTTTGTATGAGCAATTATAGGCGAAAATAAGGAAGGTTGGTATACGTTGCAGATTGGTGAAAACATTTCATCATTTCTTTTTCATCAATCTGGCGACAAAATGCCATCGATTCAACGGAAAGTTGAGTTTACCTCTCATTTGTATGCTTCACTGAATTGAACATATTTTTTTCCTCCATTTTTCTTTTTTTTTTTGGGATTATACTCGTAAGTAAATATGCCAATGTGTCGAAGCAAAGCATAGTGAAAACTATCGATTTTTTTCGGAATCCAAAGTAGTTCGTATGGATGAAAGGTTTTCACATATCAAAGAAAATAATTTAACAAAATTTGACAACTGACGTATCAAATCGATATGCTTTTCAGAAGATGGTAATCTACAAACGATGCGGGCCAATGTTTCGTATCAATTTGATCATTCGTTTTTCAGTTACAATGCTTCGAGAGATGCCAACTTTGCTTTGGATTAGAAAAAACGAATTTATTTTATTAATTAAATACTGTTTTTAATGGAATGAATTCCGTTTAAATTTATTGAGGGTTTGAAAAATGTTATGCAGATTTTTCTACCACAAAAACCTTAAATGGTTTTTTGATTTCAAGCAGGGCCGTACGAGCCTCTGATGATGCTCAGCACTATGGACATTCAAATAAGGAGATCACATCATAGGAGGTCATAAAACCCAATCCTTAAACTTATTCTCGATAATCAAAAAGTGAAAATATTACAAAACACAGACGTCAACAACAGTGAGTACACTTTTTTTTTACTTAAATATGGCCACGAGAAAAATGTCTTCTAAATCGGTACCGCTTTTGGTAATAGTGGAACAAAAATCTCAATGTGCAATTTGCAGCTGTTGGAGCGCTATAATAATATTTTTGTCATGATCATGGACGATACATGAGTCCACTATTACACTCATGAATTAAAACGGCGATTCTCTGAGTGGAAGGGGCCTGTGGCAAAGTTGTAAGTTAATCCTATGGTGTTTGTAATTCGGGATGCACATTTTTTTCTATTTATCGATTATGTAAAAAAAATTGAATAAAACACTTTTGGATTATTTAGTGATTTCATTAAGTCAAGAACCATAAAGCAACTGAAACCTAACATTTTTTATGTATAGATACAAGAAAAAGTTTACAGCTTCATTTTTTACAACAAAGGACACCCTATTGCCTGGACTTAAACCCAATAAGTTTTCCCATACCGTCGAGAATGGAACTAACTATCATCAAGCCGCAAAAGCGTACAATAAAGCCCTGAAACCCAATGTTGTTTACAAGGAAAAATTTCCAGCTTCATTTCTTTACAACAATGGCTACCATACTCCTCGGACTTGATCCCAATGTATTTTCCAATATGGTCCATTCTGGAGAACAAAGCGTCAAAAAAAAAAAAAAAAAAATGCTTCAGGTTACATTCATGCTGCGTGTGTGCAGCCTTAGAATTTGAAATGTTTTTAAGATATGCTAAAGTTTTTGAATAAAAATTTTAAAATTGACAAAATTAAGGTATTTTTAATTGGTAAGACTTCTGGCGTCGATGTTATATTCTAGTCATGCTTTATTGTCAACTTTTTGGCGTTCAAATCAATTCTTACAAAGAGATCAAAATTGCCATACATGTGAAAACCAAATATAATTTTAATACTGCAAATTTTAGTTAAAATACGTTCAGATTCTAGAACTAATGTAGGACATTTTTTATATTAATATTTGAAATATTACTTACGATTATTTCAAGAATCTTCATTGCTTGAAATTGTTTCCGTTTTCTTCTACCTTGATGCACTTTTGTATCTGACTACATTAAAGTTTTTGATTTTATTTAAATTATTTCCGATCGTTTATATTTTTATTTAATATCGCTGTTTTTTGTTTTTATTTTGTAAATTTCGAGAAAATAGCACTTTAAGGTTTCTATTACAAAACACTTCATAAAGTTGCAGTCTCTGCTTTCGACGCACACATATTCATACATTTAACACACACGATATATATTGCACAAGGATGCTATTTAAAGGAAGACTGGATACCTAACAATGTAATTGAGAAAGCCTTACAAAAGAGGGCTTTCCATATGATTTTCTCAAGTCTTACAATTTATTCGATACATATTCCAGCTTGCTGTCTTTAAGTACTTTTACTTTTCTTTTGAAAAGTCTAAAATATTTTCAAACTTAATGCTGGTACTATGCTCAATTTACGCGGTGAAATTCCGTATAAAAAAGTAGTCATCAAATTTGAAGTTTGAAATAGCAAATAGTCCGACGGAGCTAAATCTGACGAGTAAGATACGTAATGAAGCAATTTCTACTTTAATTCATTAATTTTGGACATCGCAATAGTCGATGTGTGAATTGGAGCACTGTCTTGATGAAACAACACTTTCTTTTTTTGCCAAGTTCGACGTTTTTCTATTATTTCATCATCTAAACGCTGCAATAAATTAGCATAATATTAGCCGTTGATGGTTTTTCCTTCCTGGAGATAATCAATAAAAAATAATCCTTGTGAATTCCTAAAAACAGATGCCATGACTTTGCCTGCGGATGGAAACGCTTTGCCTTCTTTGAACACGATTCTCCCACTGCAGTCCGCTATTTCTTTGTCTCCGATGTGAAGTGATCTCATCCATGGTCATAAATCGATACAAGAATTAGGCATCATTGCAGTGAAACATTGCTAAACACTCTGTCCCAACATCTTCACGACGTTGATTGTAATCTATTAAAAGTAAGCGCGGCACCCATCTTACCCAACGCTCTCTCATCTTCAAATCTTTGGTCAATATACGATGTTGTTAGCTAGCTCATGCAACTTCAGCCGACGGTTATTCAATACTATTTTGTGGATTTTCTTAACCCAATATTTTTCAGTCGTAAACGAAAGAGCTGACTCCCCCAGTATAGAATGCAGCTCCGAAATATTGGAAATATTGAATTACATAACGGTGACCAATTTTTTCTATGTTTACAAATTCACTGAGATCGTTTACTTTTGATGGCTAAAATACAAAGACTAAACCACGTGGTTACTTGAAACTTGAAACATATGTTTTTTTCAAACTACCGGCACCATGTATACGTCGGTTTGGCTAGTTTTAGGACCGCCCTGGCATATAACTGCTGATGGAAAATGAACTTGAAACCGAATAAAACACAAATTGCCTTGAATCCCATGAATAAGATATGGGAGAGTTTATTACATTGAATGAGCTTTACACGCATTCTATTTTTAGACTCACTGAACGTGACCTATAGTTTAAAGACTATTCCGAACGTAACAGCTTAAAAACCATTTACTAAACTGGTCAATTACTAGATAACTCAAATTGTTCGTCAGACCGCCGCACAAAGAAAGATAGGTGGCAGTATTGGGAGTTGAACCCACGACCATGCGGAACATGTTCGCCTGTACTAACTATCGCGCCTCGGTCTGTCATCTTTGAACCAAATAAAGAACTATAATCCCGTTACAAAAAAGTAACAACGAAAACAATGAAAATCAAAATGTTCAATGAAGTATTGTATTTGATTTATATTTTTTTATCCGGTCTTTAAATCACGGTCATACGCACAACAGTTGCGCATTCTAACCACCGTGCCACAGTCGGCGGCGAACATTTTTCCCACTATTACAGCAGTATAATAATATTTTGCAAATACATAAAGTGGGTGGGTAGCAGCTGCATACAGAGAAACAAACCATTTCCGGCTACTCTATTCACTTCCTGTTAACGTTTGAAAATTCAAGTTTTTGGCAAATTTTCGATTACAGAAAAAAACAAAAAATATGATAACGGAATAATGTTAATGTTATACTGGATAATTCTTCAATCAATCAAGGACATGTCAACATGTGCAGCAATTTTTGAATTTAAATTCCAAATAACCTTGATTCTGAATTCAAATTATATAAATGTATACAAGTGTATGTATGTAAGTCTCCTGCCTATGTACATGCGGTTGTGTGTGTGGGGTTGAGCGTAATTGTGTCAGTGTTTGTTTGTATTTCGAAACAAATCGATTTTAATTGGTAAATGAACTTTTTTCTGCCATTCACTAAGAGTTTTCCACTCCTCTTTTAATTACAAATTTTTATCAAAACAAAACTTATAGAAAGTTTGATCAACAGTTTATACCGACAATATTTGACGACAAGTTAAAGTTTTTCTTGTTGATTTTTTTTAAGATAACATTTCTTTTATGTTTACGGAGAATACAATTTGTACAGTTACAGTTAAATACCGAGCGCAATGATGCTTCAGCAATGTTTCGAATGGAACTGAGTGCCTCAGCGTAGCAAAGTGTAGTTTTTAATTTAAGTTTTGTTCGATATTAAATAAATATAAGAAAAACTACAACAGCAACAAATTCTTATCACTGTATGTTGGTTTTCGACATCCTGACTCAAAAGCGGACTTTATTTGAATTTCGCATTAAAGAATATAAATATTTAACTTGGATTGATGATAAAAACTACGTATATCTTCTACATGCTTAGCAAAAGTTTCGAAATGTCGAGAACAAAAACGTCATACATGAATATTATTTTCAAAGTCAAATAGAAACATGACAGAGTAGGAACAATTATTATATATTGAAGAACTCTTGAAATTGTATATAAACATATGAAACGTTCACATAAAGATTGGCTTTGAGGTTTGTAAGCAAAATATAACATTCTGGGAAAGTAATCGAGACTGTAAATCGAAAATATCCAAATAGAGTTAGATGTATTCACAAATTCGGACTTTGACATATCTACACAAATTTATAACTTCAAACATTGACGTACGAGTATATTTAAAAAGTATAGAGATTTCAGTAAAAGTTTTGCAGTACCTAATATATCACTTAGAATTAGCCGCTTAGTTACTTGCATCGTGATCAAAATAGACATTCTTTTCTTCTAGAAAATAACTTCAAGCGCATTGTTCATCTGCGCATCTTCTTGAATTAGCCACACCAAGTTATCGCAGTGTTGGGAAAGCTTGACCCTACAAACAGAGTTTTGGCCGATCTCTTTTGTGCTACATATCGATATCGTTCTCAAAAACTTTTCCTGCTGGAAAGTTTGAGTCCATCCGCCAAACCTGGTCCAGTCAACGTAATCGGTATATTTTTATGCGCTTGTCGATTTCGTTGCATATGTTTTATATGACACCGATACACTTCATTAACGGTAATGGATCCCATATAATTTTAGGCATATTTTTCTCTCGAAGACTCCGAGAGATGATTCACTCACTTGAAAATTTTGTAGATTTACGGACTCATCTCAGATACTCTCCGTAGGCTCGAGTGAACTAAATGTCTCCAATGTTTGATGAAACGATTTACATTACGAATGAAAGCACGAATTGTTGTTATTCTACAGACAAATGGCATGGGTTTCATATACGAGGGCGGTTCCAAACCTAGACGAAATGACCTAGGCGAAATGGGGCCAGTAGTTTGAAAAAATGTATGTTTGTGAAATGTGGTTTTAAATTCCAAGGCGCCACGTTGCACAGTGAGATTCTAAGTGCAAAAAGTCTATTTTTCGACTGTAAAATATTAAAAATGTAATGATGCAATTTTGTACGGAATTGTTTAGTTAAGAGAAATTCATCATTGCTTTTTTGAAAAAAATAATTTTTTATAGCAAAATAATTACTTAAAAATGCTTGGGAGAAGTAAAGCGCAAAACGACTAAGATATTAATGCAACTTGAGGTCCTGTACATGCATATTTGTTGTTCGTTTAACTATTTTATGTCATGATGTTCTAAAAATATGGTATTTTGTGATTCTTTAAGAAAAAAAAAGACAACTGGATAGCATAAATAGTTTCGGAACTATTTAAATTTAAAAAAAGCCCTAGAAATTTCAGTGTTCTAAGTTTTCCTTGGATGAAAAAAAGGTTAGCTCCGGCGACCTCCATGCTCTGACTGCAATAAAATGAAGGAAGGGAGTATATTATTGCGATTTATAGAAAAAAATCCTTATAATATTTTATACTGCTGAACAAGGTTATAAATTTTATGAGAAAAGTCACAAGAAAGAAAGTTTATGGAATACATTCTTCATATTGCCTACAATAAACCATTTCAAAAGTGGTCGGCGCTCGAAGACGAACATAAGGCTATGAAACAAGAAAACAAAGTCCGAATTCACAACGCATTTAAAGACCATATGCATTTACGTGTTGATGAGGTTCAGCAAGGCACTGGGACCTACAACGACGGCAACATCTCAAGACGTTTTTTTTCCAATCCGTCACTTGTAGCTGACATAACTGAAGTTGAAGAGGAATTAATTGATAGGTTTCGCATAATATTACAAATAATCACATGTGGCCGAATTATTAATTCTTCGAAGTTTAAAAATTACACACGGGATACGGCGAAACTTTATGTCGAAAAATACAACTGGTATTATATGCCAGTAACTGTGCACAAAATATTAATGCATGGGAAAGAAATTATCGATTCAGCTACTCTTCCTATTGGTATGCTATCCGAAGAGGCAGAAGAAGCGCGCAACAAGAATTATAGAAAATATAGACTGATGTTTTCAAGAAAATGCAATAGAATGGCAATTAACTCTGATGTTTTCAACCGTCTCTTGGTGTCATCAGATCCTTTTCTTAGTAAGATAAGGCGTCAACCTCGTAAACAACATTTGGAATTAGATGATATTGTAAAAGAAATGATAGATGAATAAGTAAATAAGTTTCCTTACACATGTAACTAATTATTTTATTTTAGGCAATCCTACTAAATATTTTTACAGAAAATAAGTCAGGCGGGTAGTGGGTGAAATGGTTATTTTTTCTGAGTAATATAGGCGATGGGCGTGGCCGATTTAGATGGAACTTTCCAACAATTTTGTTTTCGTAGTACAGATGATCCATGCCAAGTTACAAGAATTTCTACCTAACAGAAAAAAATGTATACGAAAATTTCATTTTTAGTTGTATGGGCGGTGGCCGATGGGCGTGGTCGATTTGGATGAAACTGTATATTTTTGCTACTCTACGTCATAAAACGCTTTATGCCGAATTTCAAGACTCTACGACAACTCCTTATATTTATTGCACAAAAATGTATGAAGCAATCCCACTGTGCGTTGTTTAGTATTATTGTCTAAGCTATCAAAAGTAAATATTAAAGCCGAGCTATATTCTACTCTGGGTAGCAAGTTTAAACAAGGCCATACGAGCTGCCAAGAGGAACACCGCAGTGGTCGATCAAATGAGGTATCTGCGCCAGACATGGTTAAGAAAATCAACAAAATGGTTTTGGATGATAGTCGGCTGAAAGTGCGTGAGCAAACTGAAATGATAGGTATTTCAAAAAGTGCTGTACTCAGTGTATTAAACGAAGTTTTGAAAATGAGAAAGCTGTGCGCAAGATGGGTGCCGCGCTTGCTTTCAATAGAGGATAAACAGCGTCGTCAAGATGTTTCGGTAGAGTGTTTGGCGATGTTTCACCACAATAAAGACGAATATTTGCATCGTTTTATAACGATAAGATGTGGATAATGATGAAACGTGGATTCACCACTTCACACCTGAGACGAAGGAACAGTTAAGGCAGTGGACTGAAATGGGAGAATCGTGTCTAAAAACAGCAAAGGCGATTTCATCTGCAGGCAAGGTCATGGCGTCTGTTTTTTGGGATGCGCATGCTAATTTGTTGCAGCATTTTAGGTTTAGAACGAAATTTAAAAAGAAGTCCGCATTTGGCGAAAAAGAAAGTACTGTTTCATCAAGACAATGCTCCAGTTCACACATCTACTATTGCGATGCCCAAAATTTATGAATTAAAGTTCAAATTGCTTCATCATGAAGCGTATTCGCCAGATTTAGCTCCCTCGGACTATTTTCTATTTCGAAACTTGAAAAAGTGGCTCGGTGGTAAAAGATTTGCTAACGATAAAGAGTTGGAGTCTGACAATGAGTTTGGCAGCTCTTACTATAAACAGGGTGTAAAATATCACTGGAAAAGTGTATCGGGCTAAAAAGGAAATTACGTTGAAAAATGAAGAAAAATTTTCCCAACTTTTTTTTGTCTTCGTTGGTAGGTCGGCTAGTTTTGGTATCAAAACCAAAATAACATCAATCTTCATTAAAAAGAAAAATCTATTTGAGTCTATTAGTTAAATATTTTATCTTTTGGTGACCAGAGTGAGTGCGTTTGTATGGTCATAACTCAGAGTTTTGCGCCATGCAACAAATCGATTAGAACTAATATCTGATTCAGTTTGATGTTTATCATTTCTTTTTCTTCATTTGCGTATCCGTCATTCGAATGTTAGCGATCATATAATCATAAATTGTATTTAAATATATATACGTGTATATTTCAGTAAATTTCACATTTTTTAATTCAGAAATGATTATTTATTTATTAGCTTTTGTATATCAGATTTTGTTTGTCTCATTTAAGATTTTTTTCAGCCAGGAAAGTTCCCTTCTGCCTCTAGCGTGTCTTCCTTTCTCATACAAAGTGCCAAATATGAAGTTTTTCTGATTTTTTTTTGTAACAATTTTAATCAGTTGTCGGTCAAGGTTCATTTTCCTTAGTACTTCACTACTTGGAATGCGAGCAGTCTACGGTATCTTCAATATACGTCGGTATTCGAAGGCCTCTAGTCTCAATTTACCCATCGCTTTGATTGTTCACACACTTCTACCACATAAAATAACACTGATCACACATAACATTTTATAAATCGTGGCTTCGTTGCTGGACTGTTGTCATGACTACTCAATACTTTTCTGTATTTGAAAAAAAAACATCTCTAGCCATCTCTACACGACATTTGATTTCTTTTGAAGCGCCCCATTGACCGTTTATCAAAACTCCCAGATATTTAAAATGTTGTATTCGTTCGATTTCTTTGTTTCTTATTTTTATTGCTGTGTTTACGTGAGCATTTTTCCTACAGACAATCATGTATTTGGTCCTTTTAATGTTGAATTTCAGATTATATGGTTCTCCTTCTCAATTTGTCCATCAGCTTCTGCAGGCTAGATCTGCTGCCAGCCAAAAATGTGGTATCGTCTGTATATCGTATGTTGTTTATAAACAATCCATTTGATTTTATACATATCCTTTTGTTTTTCGATGGGTCCATTAAATATGTATCTTCTGGAATATATGTTGAATAGTAATGGTGATAGTATACACCTCTATCTGACTTCTTTTGAGATTGCGATTTCGTCGGCAAGCTCGCCATTAATTTAAACTGTAATTAGTTCCAGTATAGATTTTTAATGCATCTTGCTGCCTTCTCTAATGTATTCCATTGGATCTTAAGATTTTCTTTAGTTTATCATGTAATCAATAAAGCACAAAAAAAAATATATATATATTTTTATGCACATGTGGGCAATTTTATACTATTATCTGTACACTAAATAGGGCTTATTATTCTATAGAGATGCATTTGGCGGTGAATTTCCTGCTAAACCCAGTCTGACATCATTAACTTTAACTTTAGATGAATTGATTTACTATTACAAAGTTATATTTGTCTACGATACATTACTCGTCATTATAAGTAACTTGATCTTGTTCTCGTTTACCATCAGATACATTTTGACGACTCCTTCTCAATGTTTGGGAAGGCTGCAGTAACATCTCGCAATTTTTTGCCGACGATGTCATCATCAGGGTGTTCAAGGATTGGAAGAAGACGTTGAAATTAGTGCGACATAACCGGGGGAAAACGCTTTGAAGGCAAGGATATAGATTTGGGTAAAAAATGTAAGATTTTTTAGAAAAATATAAACTGTTCTTACTTTTTGACAATAGAAACTTGTCTTACTTCTTTTTCTGAGAAAATACCGATTCGCACTAGTACCACTCTATAGGTGTAATTCCGAAAAATGCGATTTATAAGAGTCTCTGCTCTATGCGGTGTTTTAGCCGCCGTTTATCACCTGTCCGGGTTCAACTAAGTTTTGTCTCATGCCTTCTGCCACAAATTAATGTTAATGCCAAAAGAAGGTATGTTTTGAACAATAGCTTGGAACATACAAAATTCTAAATTTTGAAAAAAACGAACGCTTGTTGTAGTTACGAAGCCGAAAAACTGATTTTGGTAAGCGAATTTGATCGCCTTATTTACATCTAAATGACACTTAAGTGTTGCAGATTTTTTTTTTTTTACAAAATTTAAGCTATTCAAAGTATTCTAAGGAAAACTTAAAGAAGATCTGATTTTTACCGAAAAATTGTGCTCAGTGATGAAGTCCATTTCTGGGTAAATGATTAAGTTTATAGTTAAATTGTCGCATTTGGTGACATAATAGCCGAAGTGGTCGAAAAGGTAGTCCAAAATTGGACCTCTCTCACGGCACACATAATTAAAATGTTCAAACGTTGTTTTTCTCAATAAATATTTGCTAGCTCACAATAGTCCACAACCAACTTTAAGGTATAACACAGAATTTTGAAAAGGTTTTGAGAGCTCCTCTAATAGATCTATGACATGCGCTGAACCATTTTAGAACTATAACATTTTGTGTGCATAAATACCATCATCATCGAACATTTTGTCATCATAAACTCATCTTCATTTCTGTGCTTATATACTAAATTAGTGAATTGTTTTATTTTCCTATTTAGCTCTTTGAAAAATAGCAGATGAAAGAAGAAAACAAAATCGAAATAAAATTTTCTATTAAAAATGTTTTAGTTTTATTTTTCTGGATTTATTTCTAAAGATGTCACCAACAAATGCGAAACTTTTAGTTTTGTTCTCTTCCACCATCGTTTTATATTGTCTGTTCATAAAGCGTTCATCGTTATCGAGTATTTAGGTTTCCATTCAATTTGAGCGTGAACATTCTAAAAGAAAAAGAAAACAATACAGCTTGAGCTGAGGGGTTGGGTATTCGTTTCAAACTATTGACAAGGTCATGCTAAAGTTTTTGTAAGATTTCTTTTTATCGCCTGAGGGCACTCTGGAAATGCACAATAATCTACTTGCCATCATTCGTCATCGTCCAGCCCACATCAAGTTCTTTATCCTCATTATCATCGGTAATCCAAGTATGAAGAGGTTGAAAGTATTCCAAAAATGCAGAACCCAAAAGTTTTGTTAGATTGCGAGCAGTTAAAGGCTTAATGATTTCACGCCAGGATTTGGTGGAGCCGGCAGACATCATATCTCTGTTAGTGATAGATAATATAAAAGAAAGGCGAAAGTATAAATAACTTATAAAGTTATTATGCTGAAAGGTTTCAGGAAAGTGCAGCACACCTCAATAGATTGCCAGCTTCTTTGTTTCCACTAAAATCACAATTGTGTAGATTTTTATAGGCATTGCCTCTCTGGAATTCTCCGATTTTTAAACACACAGCTCTATAGATCTGATAGCCTAAAAATTCGCCAAACAGTTTTCTAACAAAAAGAAGGAGGAAGACATAATTCAAAGATTAAATAAATATATATTGAAAATATTTTAAATATGTCTTTATATTTAATGTTGTACTACAAATGCAATTAATTTCGGCACCACTTGGATTCGAACATTTCAAGTAGTCGATAAGTCTAGTAAAAGCCTCTCTAATAGACATTCGGAATCGTAGGCTGGCAGTAGGTTCCGTTTAAAGAGTATACAAATAGAATGCGTGAAAGCTCACTGAATGTGAGAAGCTCTCCCATACCCCATGTCATGCACATTCGAGTAGTTTATGCTTATGAATAAAATACAAATTATCAGTACTTTAGTTTTAGTCAATCGAAGAGCTCTAAAGATTTGCTCAATACCCAGCAAAAAAATTGCGTACCAACTGCCACAATATTCGTCGCAAATATTCATACAGTTGGGAGCAAATTTGCCTGCAATACTATTGAGTCTAACATTGGGTTGCAATAGGGAGGAGGTAAGCACTTGCAATTTGACAACCATTCAGTACTACCTGTGTAATGCTGTTATGGAGCTTTGGCATTGTATTTTCGAATACATTTTGCAAAAATAATTTATTTTTTAAATTTACAGAATGAAAATTATACTTTTAAAAGTATATTGAATATAAAAGTTTACCAACCCATATCTTGCTGTCAATGTCTCGATTTTTTTTTTTAACTTAATACTGTTGTATTGAAAATTCATGCGGCAAATTTTGTGTTCTACTAATAACTTCTCAAGGAATGACAACTTCCATTGGAAAGTTAAACATTTTACTAGACTGGAAGTCATTATTTTTTCAAAAGCATCGCTGCTATTACTAACTTAAAGTATTATATATTTACATATATTATTACGAGCTATCTGGAAGCACTTCTGCTGGAACAAAAGAGTCGGCATGCGCTGCTACTTTGTCAGTGATGAAAATGTTTTCTCTTTTGGAGTATCTCCAATCTTGGTTTTTTGCTATGTAGGCTTGTAAATTGTGAAGTCTTCACTGAATATCGTTTACTAGAGATATAGTCTTACTTTTCTTCTGACTAAAAGCCTTACTGCAGAAGGTTTGTATTCGTAGGATTTTGTTTTGCTCTTACATTATTTTTTACTTAACGACCTGTACGAATGTTTGAAAGACTGAGATTTCAGTGATTGAAAATAGATGTAATACAGGAACTTTAAACAAAACTCTTAATGCTGACTTATTGGCGTAAAATATTTGAAATACGAGTATCTGGGAATTGGAAAAAAGATTCTCAATTTTAGGATAATGAATGCGATTAATAAATATAATGATTACACAGAGATAACGAGTGGACACGTTGTATTAGCGCCGTCCATCTATTTGTTAAGCGGGGCGACCAAGACGGTGCAAAACGTTGAAATTGTTTATAAAAATTACAAAATGATGCTTCCAAATTACGGCAAAAACTTTGGATTTAATTTTGTAATAAAAATTGCTACATTTTTACAGGAATTCTGGTACATTTTTGCTTACTGAAGTACGGCTGAATTCTGTTCTTTTTAGATGGAGTCTGTGAAAATTCTCAGTTACAAAGCCAGTTTCGGCAGGTGAATGAAAGTGTGGTTGGTTTGGATTCGTTTTGGAGGATATTAAATCATGGAATATGCCTGTACAAAATTTCATGTCCTTTTCTTTACAAATAGATATATCTCCCATAAAAGAAATTTGAGTTTTAAGGACTTAACAGCAGTAGGTATGATATCAGGTCACAACGAAAAACGACTTAAGAAAGGAAAAACGACTCGAACAAAGTCAAGTTTAGTGGTTGTTATTATTGCGCTTACGTGGACATATATTTTTCGCCCAGTCCCAATTAAAATATACGATATTATTCACAAATTAAAATAGTTTTTTTAGAACAGAGATTTTTCAGGAGTTACGTAGCATCTCTGAATATTGATATTTTGATATTATTGTTTATGTCTTTAAGACACATACATTTTATCGTTTAAACGGTATTACAAAATTCCGAATATTTCGAAAATTATAACAAATTCCCATAATAGTGAGTTTCGCCAAATTTCTAGTTGTTTTCGTTTTCGTTTTCGCAAGATAGCAGGTATACACATTTCGACACTGCATTTTAAACTTATTCCTAATTATAGCTGCATTAACATTTTCCAAAATGTAGATTACAAAATTTTTAAAAACCAAATATTCACGAAAAATTAAAATTATAACAAACCAGCAGAAATAAACTGGAAGTCATTCAAAAAGAATAACATTTTGATCACTTGCAATAGTGCAATATATGTTTATTTGTCATTTTCATAAAAGTATTTTTATACCGCTTCCAAATCTCAACAAACTAGGCAGTGCTCATTAAATTGAACTACATTTAAAAACTATTAGTTTTTTTGGATTCTACTTCCACGTAATCATATTTGATAGAAACACTGATCTGATCCAAAAACAAAATTTCTTTGGCAAATAAAAAATTGCAGCAAAGTGACTGCTTTTTCATTGCTTTAAGGACTCCCATAAAAATATAAAGAAGACACGCGATCAAAACCCGCTTCCTTCTTATGACAAGCCTATATTAAATTCATTGGTAATTACGCAAATTTTTACCACTTTGTTCCAAAAATTGCGGTCAATTTCAGTTTCCGCGGATGCACTTTTTTGTTGGGAATATCTACAGTATATGAGGTTTACAGTAAATCTGCAAACTTAGATTGAAATATTCTTCAGAATTAAATTTTTCTCGTTTTTTTTCTTTTTTTGAAAAAAAAAAACGATTTAAGCAATCTCTAAATGTCATCCGTTTTCAAAATTAAATTATTGTTATGCCTTTCACACCATTTCCAGCATTTTAAAACTGTGGGTGTAAAAGTTCAAATAATTTGCTGCACAATCCATATATACGTAGTCTAATTTGCTTTATGTGAAAACACTTTACCTTTCAAATTGTAGGGATTTCTTGGATTAAGGATAAATTGGTATTCAAAAACGTCAAACATAAAAACTGTTTATAACTCGGCAATGGTTTGATGGTTAGTAAATGCAATAACCAAGCGCTCGAGCCCCAAATACCACCGTCAAATCTTTTCTTGAGTGGCGGCCAACTCTACCATTCTGATGAACACTTCGAGTAGTTGAGTAATCCGCAGGGCTAGTAAAGGCTTCGCAAACTGATGTTCGGAACATTGGGTCTCGTTTAGTGAGTCCAAAAACAGAATGTGAACTTATTAGCTTACTGAATGTTAAGGCTCTATCATATTCCATCACAATTGATTCGAAAACGGTAATTTTAATAAAAAACTACGGAAAAATAATACGAGCAGAAAGACATTTTGTTCAAGTTCAGTTTGACCACGAATTCAACACAAGTCATATTTTGTTTATTGTTCCAATATTGAGCATTTCGATGTAAGCTGTTCTAATACTTGAGAATAAGGGCCCCGTCAAAATTTGAACTTGCACTGTTAAAATCAAATTTGTTTGGATCTTATCAATTAGATATGGGAGATACTCTCACGTTCAGTGAGTTTACATATATTTTTACTATTAGACTCATTGATATGAATGCCGGCATAATGAAGATTCTGAATCATAACGTAGTGACTGCTGCTGGAAGGAAGAAAGGATATGTAGCTGCGCCTTTTTGCAGTGATCATTCAATACCATAACTAGTGCACATAACCGGCAATATAACGTGTAAAATAACAGTACAGAATAATAATAATGTAGAAGTAATTTATATATTATAGTTAATGTTATACATCGCCTACATCGTTGGGTTGGCGGGCTCATGGAGTTTTAGTCGCTATGAATCACTTCGACGGGAAGCGTCGCGCATTTTGCGTGAGCGCATTTTACGAGAACTCTCGTTCATATATTGCTACTAGGCGACTATATTGTGCTGAATATGGACTACGGCGAATTAGTGAAGCTCCGAGTGCTAATTTAATTAAAATATGGGTAAAGCGTTTTGAAGAGACCGATTCGACATTTAAACCACAGGCAAATGGTCGCCCAAGAACATCTAGGACCGAAGACAATGTTGAGAGAGTTATGGAGTCATATAAGCCATATAAGCTGCAATTAACACAAGAATTGAAAGGGTCTGACTTCATAGCAAGGCTCGCATTTGCTAATGAAATGCTTAATCGATTTTCCAATTTTAACAATATCCTTTTCTCTGACGAGGCTCATTTCCTTATGAATGGGTTCGTAAACCGTCAAACTTGTCGTTACTGGAACAGTGAAAATCCCAAATCAAACACCAGAAACCATTGCATAATCCTAAAGTGACAGTATGGACAGCAATCTCTGGCAGAGAAATAATTGGTCCTTTTTTCTTCGAAAATGCGTGGGGCCAAAACGTCACGGTTAATACGGAACGCTATATTGAGATGTTGGACGGATTTTTGGCCCCAGAATTTGAAAGTTCAAGAATAGTGAATTCCAGAACTTGGTTCCAACAAGATGGAGCTACCTGTCACACATCAAATGACTCCATGGGGGTGGTGAAGCAGATGTTCCCTGGCAGACTGATTTCGAAAGGAGGTGATATCCCATGGCCCTCACGTAGTCCAGACTTGATGCCTCTTGATTTTTTTTGTGGGGATATCTCAAACACAAAGTCTACAGTAATAATGCAAGAAACATCGTTCAGCTCAAGGAGAATATCCGTGGTGAAATGGCAGCCATTACACCAGTATTACTGAAGAAAGTTTTCAATAATTTTCGTTTGCGGTTAGAAGAGTGCCGTCGTAGAGAGGGTCACCATTTAGATGATGTTATTTTTAAAAAATAAACTCCATTTATTACTCTACAATGCCTTAGATTTATTTTAACCATACCTTTTGTATTTATTTTTTAATCTATTTTTTAAATATGCACGTTCTATTGCGCCACACTGTATAAGTGGTTCTGTCGTTGGAAGAAGGAAGAACTTTCTTGTGATGCTCATTCAGTAAGTTATTTATTTTAAGCTAATGTGTGGTGCCAGCAGTACAAAATATTAACACAAAGAATAAAAAAAGGACTGAACGTAATTTAGAACTATATCAACCAAGAATAAAATCAAATCTGAATTTTAGTTTTTTAGTTTTTGGGAAGCACATATACGAGATGTGTTCAAAATATAAGGTGAATTTCCATTTTTCTCAAAAAATATTTATTTATTCATTAATTTCTATTTTATCTCCTTTAAAGTAGTCCCCCTCAGATATAATACACTTGTGCCAGCGTTTCTTTCAATCCTCGAAGCAGTTCTGATATGCACTCTCTGGTATATTCTTGAGCTCTCTTAGCGATTCGGTTTTTATCTCCTCAATCGTCGCAAAACGCCGTCCTTTCATCGGTCTCTTCAATCTGGGGAACAGGAAAAAGTCGCAGGGGGCCAATATTCTGGTGAATACGGTGGCTGAGGCATGATAGTGGTGTTGTTTTTGGCCAAATAATCTCTCACAAGCAAAGATAAGTAAGCAGGTGAATTGTCATGATGCAAAAGCCATTAATTTTTTTCTCAACAATTCCGCGCGTTTACTTCGTATTGCTTCACGCAAACGGCGCATAACTCCAAATTAATACTCCTTATTTACTGTACAATCTTGTGGTAAGAACTCCTGATGCACTACGCCGTGGTAATCGAAGAAAACAGTGAGCAAAACCTTAACATTTGATCGAACTTAACGTGCTTTTTTTGGTCTTGGCTCTCCTGGACGCTTCTATTTGGACGATAGGGCTTTGGTTTCGATGTCATAACCATATACCCAAGATTCGTCCACAGTTATGACCCTTTTGAGCAAATCTGGATCATCGTTGACGTCTTTCAACAATTCCTGAGCGATGCTCATGCCCCGATGTTTTTGGACAAAATTCAGCAATTTTGGAACGAACTTCGCTGCCACACGCTTCATGCCCAAAATTTCCGAAAAGACTGCATGTCATGAGTCAATCGATATGCCGACATCCTCAGCAACTTCTCTAATTGTGATTCGACAATTCTTCATAACAATTTTCTTCACTTTCTCAACATTTTCATTGGTTGTTGATGTGCTGGGGAGTCCAGAGCGAGCGTCGTCATTCACATCTTCTCGACCTTCTGCGACCACCACTTGTACTACTTGTAAACATTTTTCTGACTCAGAATACTCTCACCGTATACCACCGTCAACATTTCAAGTATTTTTGAGCACTTCATTCTATTTTTTACACAAAGTTTGATACAACTTCTTTGACCCATTTTTTCCGATAGCAGAAAATCGCCGAACACGCAAAACGCTTGTCTTATTTATACCTCTCACAAACAAACTAAACATGCTATGTGAATAAACCCGTCAACATATCTTCGAGACGAGTGTACCAACAACATAAAAAAAAAATAACAATCGAAAGTCGGAAGTACGTAGCCCGCGAAATCTGAAAATTCACCTTTTTTAACGCACCTCGTATACAAACTATTTATTCTGATTCTGACAAAAGAATCAAAATTGTATAACATTTTGTTTTCGTTTCAGGTTCTCGAATTGAAATTTCTGTTTTGCATAGAGAAACAAAATCAATTTAGTCGTTTCAATGATTTCGTTTCCGGTATGAAATGAATCAATGCAGGAATAGAGTTCTCGTTGTTGTTTCAAATATGAATCAGAAGCGAATTTATAATGTACTTCAAATAAATGTAGAATATCAAAACCGAAGCGAAACTGAATATTCGTGAAGGTCCCTGATACTAAAACTAGTGAATATAACAATGAGATGTTATCGAAAGGATTCACTTTTTATGACGCTTTTTCGACTGCTTTTAACTACTTCATATACTCTTAAAGAAATTTATGTTTTTTGTGAACGTTAATTTTAGTAGTTGGAAATATATTGAGTTTTAGTATTATATTAAAACATTTGAGAAATTTATAAAAGTGATGAGAACTAAACACTGAGGGAACTGAAGTGGTAGAGTATAGCATGAAATAGATTTGAAAGATAACATCCGCTACAGCATCTTTACGATTGAAGAGATTATGGCTCAGAATTAACATCAGCATTCAAAGTATTTCAGTTCCTTCGAAAATAATGAAAATGTGATTCTTTGGGAATGATAGCTATTCTTGTCATTACTATCTAGAAAAAATTGCAATCTTTGTAAGAATAGATTTAACCTCTCACCTAGTACTTCTGGACTGATCCACAATGCCCTCGTAGAACTTGAAAGGCATATCGTACAGCTCAGGATTAGTTTCCGCTGAGGGTCCAACGCCCATGTACTTTGCCATAAGATTCCAGTAGTGACAGTTGTACTGTTCTGGTTTCACCTTCCCATCGATCATGTCAAGCCAGAGTTTCTCGTGAACAAAATAAGTAGGTATTGATAATACGGTATGGACGGCCTTGAAAAAAGTAAATCAATTAAAGTTAAAGCAATAATATATAATTCTAAGAGAGAGAGAGAGTGAGAGGGAAAGAGAGAAGGAGGGAGAGGGAGTGAGGGAGAAAAAGGAAAAGCCATATTGGCAGAGATAGAGAGAGAGTGAAGGAGAGAGAGAGAGTGAAAGAGATAGGTGAGATTATCAGCCATCGAAATATAGCCCAACATTAATTTCACATATATCGTCTGTAAGTCACAATTTTACAGCTGAAACTAATACAGGGTTATCCATTTCTCAGTTTTAAAAGTGAAAATAAATAAAACGCACACAAAGCTATGATTTCAATGAAACTTTCGGTTCATTATAATAGGTTGCGGATAGGTTGCCGCAATGGATCCTTTTGAGGTAGTTTTCGAAAAAATAGGGCCCAATGATACCTCCAGACCATAATGCGCACCAAACATACACTTGCAGTGGATTTTCCACAATCACTGCTGGGTTATCCGAGTCCCCTATTCGACACTTTGGCTTGTTGACGTATCCACCGAGTGAGAAGTGAGCTTCATCGCTGAAGAAAATGTCATTCGATTGAAAACCCACATTTGAATCACCAGTTTCGTAGTGAGTTTTAACTATTTTTACGCATTCTTTGGCTATTAAATGATCTATATTCGTAAATGGCAAACCTTTCACTAAATAAATAACACTTCCGTCGACAGGTATTTAACAGCTGACAGCTTTGCCAGACGGCCAGTGCTGAAACCACGTTCAATTTTTGGCAGACAATTGGACATTTTTCAGCTTTTACAAATATTTATTACGCTTATACAGGGTGGGCCATATGAGTGATGGCGATTTAATTCTTCAATTTCTCGGTAACGCGCGGCGCGGGGTGGCGGGGGGGATATGTTGTTCGCTGCGCCGCTTCCTGGAAATTTAGTCGCCATGGAGCCGTACACGGGAGTGCAGCGTGCATTTTGTGTCCGAGCGTATTGCGAAAACAATAAATCAGTGATTACCGCACGACGTTTGTATCGGCATGAACACGGTTTACACGATTTAAGTGAAGTTCCAAGCGCCAATGTGATACGAAAATGGATCAGAATGTTCGTGGGATGTGGATGTGGTTTCAACAGGATGGGGCCACAAGTCATACGGCTAGGGTATCCATAGAGCTGCTGAAAAATGTTTTTCCTGGAAAACTCATTTCGAAAAGGGGGAATATTGAATGGCCCCCACTTAGCCCCGATCTCTCTCCATGTGATTATTTTCTATGGGGCTACCTCAAATCGGTAGTCTACGAGAATAATCCGACCAATTTAGAGCAGTTGAAGAGGAACATTATTCAGGAAAGTAACAAAATACCGAGAACAACTATTCAACGAGTTTTCCAAAATTTGCGACTTCGGTTCCAAGAGTGTCGAGCAGTCGAGGGAAGCCATTTGGACAACATTATTTTTAAGTCTTAAAAATTCCCATGCTTCTACTTTTTAAAAATACAAATATATTTTTTTTATGTTTCGTAGTTTTTTTTTTAATTGAATATTTAAACCGCCAACACCCTTATGGCCCACCCTGTACTAGTTAACAGATTTATTTCATCTGTCGAAATTCGATAAATATTCGTTTTCTCAGATCAATAGTTCACTGAGTGATGCTCAAATAGTTCAGAATGTCGAAAAGTTTAGTTTATGTCATATTTAACTGATAGTGGGATCTCAACAGTGGGTTAGACCCATATATGTATATGTATATATACATACATATATATACCTATATATATATATATATATATACATATGTAGGGTAAAATTGTCCCCGTTCCTAAAAGGCAGGCATGCTTTCCCTCAAAACAGAACATGGCATGTCAAAAATCCGATTTCTGTATTGTCCTACCTACTATAGAAAACTAATTTCATACATGCCAAATAATCTAAACGAAAATTAAAGTAACTCAACCGACGTGTCGTTACGATACCGAAACAATAATTTGTTTTTAACAGGGGCACCTTAAAATACTGATCAACTTAATTTACCAGAATGAGAGCGACAGTGGGCTCCATTATCATTCGGATAACATAGTTTGGCATAGGTTCAAAAATATGACCCTAAGGATATATGGATTAAATCGGTCATTTTATAATCGCCGGCTAAAATCTGGCGGAAAGTTAGGTTGGGTCAAGTTTCAAGAAATTCTGTAAATGTTTAAGGCAATTAACGGGTCTAGAATTCCGCCAGACAGAGAGATATCAATCAATCGACTTAAAAAATCATGAAACGCATCTTGGCACTTTAAACGTGTGTAATAGTTTTACCGTATCAAATGACATATATTTTCGTTCCTTCGGTTGGCGGTATAACAATAATCTGTTAATTTCACATATTTGTTTAAAATAGTATTTATGAGCTTCAAGAAAAAGAAAGAAATTATGAAACAGTAAGATAAATAAATTCTCCGTCAAATTTGTATATTTTCAAATATTTTTTTCAGCAAAAGGCATGTGAGCTTCATAACTACCAAATTATTCAAAGACATCATTTGGTAAAAATAGCATTCAAACCTCCATGATTTAGTGGTTATAAGCGGCGTATGGCTTTGTAAAATAACATTTAAATTGCCGCTCGGATATCACTAATTCACATCCGCTTTTCAGAATTCTCTCTCCTCCTTTCTTTTTCTTTGTTTTACTTAATATCAGTCCTTTCGCAACTCACCATTCTATATAGACGATTTAAATTTAAAATATCATCATAATCGAAATTCTTTAACAATCCTAAACTCTCTTGTAAATGTTTTGGATTCGATACGGACAAAATGGTGGCCTCACCCAAGGCATTACTGAAGCCAGGGCAGGCTTCTTGGTCCAGGCCCACCGGCAGAGAGTTCTTCAAAATCGCATATTGTATTTGGGCCACATCGCCGTGTGTTTGCAGCATCTTCTTGTAATAGACCTTTGGGCAATAATTCATTTCAATTTCGCCGTAAGTGAAGATGCGAGATTTACAGTCGGGTCCACCTTCGCCTTGTTCCATTTGAATGAAATTATCATGCATAAAGTCGCTGCAATAGAAATATATATATTTATATATGGCAGATGTTTGAGTTTATATCAAGGCGAAATATTTGCAAATGTGCTGAAAATGTGAAAAGAAATATTAATATGTTTCCCAGTTCAATCCAACCCGATAGGATTTTGAAGATTTTTATCTTATTGAGAATGTTGTTGTCGAATTATGCATCAATGCAAACAAAATTTTGAAAATAGTTTGCGTGTACTTTCCTGGAGATCGTTCCAATAATTCAACACGTTCTGAGTGCAACAATGATCTTGAAAAACTGTTAAATATAGGACGTGATTACTTCATTTGCTATGAAGTGAACAGAAAACATAGAGATTGGGGATGTTCCAGAGCAAACTCTTGGGGAAATATAGTATCGGAGTTAACTGTCTGCTTTCCATTTTTAATTCGTTTTCCAACCAATACAAATCACACTACTTATGTTTCGAGATATAAACCATCTACAATGGACTTAGTTTTGATTGGCGTTCTGCACTTTGTGGTCCAGCCTGAAAAAATGCATTAAATTCTGATCATTTGCGTATTCTTTTCTCCATTCATTGGTCTACTGTGTTAAGGCTTCTAAATCTTCAATATGACTACCAGAGAACAAATTGCGGAGATTTCACTCATCAATCACATACCAATAGCTTTTTATCGCAAAATCAATTGTACAGAAATGGCATCGCAAGCATAAATGATATTGATGAGTGCATTCTACGCCTTAATAGTACTATTTTATCTGTCATCGATGTGAGTACCCCGAAACGGAACGCAACAAATAAATTTATAAAACTGCCTGTATTTATTCTATATTCAATTAAGAAAAGAAACTATTTCAGGCAGCAGTGGAATAGATATCGTCACAGAAATGATCTATTGATATACAAGGAATATGGTAAGCTTGTCAAATTTGAAATACAGCGCTTTAAAAATAGGAGCTGGAATAGCAGACTAGATACTCATTCAAAGCCTTTTCGCACTGTTTATAAAAGACTGAGAAAGAAAGTCATAAACATTCCAGGCATGTTGGATCTAATTCCCGCTGTTGCAGTTGTTGATTCGAAATCTAAATAGTTCGCCGAACACTTCCTTTTCTGTCATCATTCTTCCGATAGCATTAAAATGCTAAATCACCCAATAGCTAGATTCTGACGAATTAACTGACTTCGAGAACTCAGCTTGCACGACTCCAGATGGTAATATAATTGTTCCTATATGAAACTTCAATACTTCCCTTCTGCATGGCGAAAAGTCAAAGTAATTCCTGTTCCGAAACCACTTGGTTAGAACCTACTGGCTTATTAGCTTACTAAGCAACACGAGCAAAGTTTTTGAGAAAATTCTGAAGGAGAAGTTGAGGAAGTATGTCAGTGAGACTAAAATTATTTCCGCCGAGAAATTCGGGTTTAGAGCTGCCCACAGCACAACCCAGCAAGTTTATCGTATTACAAATTATGTTAGACGCCAAATGACACTGTCAACTTCCATGGTCTTACTAGACGTTTAAAAATCATTCGATACCGTATGGTATGACGGCTTGATATTTAAACTCATTCGGCTCACATTTGCCCAGTATTTAATTAAAATTATTCAATCGTTTTTGGGTAATCGATCCTTTTATGTACAAGTCGATAAAGATAATTCCGATTCTATGAATGTTTCCTCGGGGGTGCCACAAGGGACGATTTTGGGACCGCTTCTTTATATCATTTATACATCTGAATATTGAAAATTTTGGGATCCTGCCGTTTGGTGTTTAGGCTTCATTGCGAGAAATATTTTGGATAGCAAGCAGGAGTTACTAGACAAAACAGTTGAATACTCTTCCAAATGGGAAATTAAAATTAATGCTACGAAGTGTTAGGCTATTCTTTTCACGAAAAAAGAAAGCCTTGTTACACCCCACAGTCAAATTTAATAATGTTCGGAAATGAAATACAGTGGTTTAACTCTGTAAAATATCCAGGTGTGCTCCACCGCTTATTAAACGGTTAACTTTCAATGATCACGCATATTTTAAATTAAATGAACTTGACCATTAATATGCTTTATCTTCTAGCCAAATAAAAAATCAGAACTTAATATTGAAATTAAGATCAGTATACTTAAATCAATATTTCAGTCCATAGCATTACATGCATGCCCAACATGGGGAGTTTGTGCCAAAACTCACATCAGAAAAATTCAAGTTTCTCAAAATAAAATATTGAAACTTATGTTAAACTTGCCCTGGACTTTCAGTGCAAAAAGACTTCACCAGATAACCAACACTGATCATATTCATCAGAGAAACGTAGAAATATTTAATAAATTCGCTACATCTTGCTCAGCAAGCGAAAACCTTGATATAAAAAAACTTATACACTGGGCTGTGAATACGGTTGCCAAGCTGTTTTTAAATCGCTTTATACCATATTTTAATGGAGGTTTTTGTCATTATTTCCTTCTCCAAATGTTCTAAGAATATGTTACTTTAAATATTAGCTAAAATTTTATAAATGTAAGGTTGTATTAGGGCATCTCTTTAAAGTATAAATTGATATGTAAATATATTTTTTCAATAAAGTTTAATGAAATGAAAAAAAAAAAATGAATACGAATTTATTTATAACCACTTTCCTAGCAAAAATTTTTGTGACAGATTCTAGCAACGTTAATTCTAGAATAAATTCTGCGGTAATGTCTCTCCTTTCAGTTAGGCCTTCCATATAATCAAGGCATCAGAACTACTTCTAGAACTTGTTGTATGAAATATATTTTCTACACATATTTCTCATTATGTGTAAAAAGAAACCATTTATAGAAAAAGCAAAGCAAACCAATACAAAAAATCAGTGCCATATTTTAAAACTATATACATATATATATAATCATATTCAGAAACAGTATATTTCAGAACTAGTTCAAAAGAACAGTTGTATGTTCTAGTTCTGCGGCAAAGAACCTGCTGGTTTCGAAACAATCTCAAATAAAAATCATCGATGATAGAAGCAAAACTATAACGTGTTCCCTGACAATATAAGCAGTTCTCAGTGCAGAACAAAGAACCAAAGTTGTTCTCTTTTACTTTGAAAGTCAGCATTCGATTATTTATTTATTTATTTTTGGCTTGTAATTAAAAGCCTTCCGGCCAATTATAAGTAAATCACAATATGCAACAGTTCATCTATTACATTTAATTTGTTTAATATTATAAGAAAAAAAAACACATAATAAAAGTTGAATATAAGATTTATAAAAATATAATATGATTTTAAAGAAATTGTGATCATTGAAGACAAAAAAAGTATGAAAAAAGACTTATTCAAAAGGTAAAAGTTTATCGGTATATAATCTGGAAATATAAGGTAATCGGAATGTAATAAACGCTGCTCACAGTTTAATTGAAAACAAAATTTTACAGTAAAGTCTGAAAGTGTTGTAGAATGTGCCTCTTGCAAGAGTCAGGACGTAATTTAAAACATTTCAAATGGCTTGGTAGTAAATTGTAAATTTGAGCTACTCTTATTCAGATCACATCGAAATTTTTTTTTTCGCTCCAACAATTTACCGATTGGTTCAGCGTTTTGGGCAACAAGGGGCTGTCTGTGATCTTCCGCGTGCTGGAAGACCTCGTGCAGTTCGAAATGAAGTGACCATTGCTCGAGTGCAAGCAAGTATTGAGGAAAAGCCCGAAACTTCCACCAGGCGACATTCTCAGGAGTTAGAGATGTCTAGGCGGTCTTTGCAAAGAATACATTTAAAAATACATTTAACAGAATGGATGTGCCAAAATTGGACCACGAAATTCCAGTCTAAAAGTTTCAAGTTCAACGATGACTCTCGCAGCGGTCAGGCAAATGAGATTGATGAGTGCGAAATCAAAAATTCTATTGAGTCAGATTGACATGTTTCCATTCGATCAGTTGCAGAGAATCTGAAAGAGTTGCATATGGTCAGTAAAAAGCATTTGAATCGGCTTGAATCAAACAGCCCATTATATGATTTCCAAACGAGCTGAAGAAAATTCACTTAATAAAGCGGGTAAGCATTTGAGATTTTGTTAATTAAAAGTAACCAAAATTATACTTTTATGAAGTCCATTATTCATGAAGGTGAAGTGTGATATTTTCGCAACAATAGTAATCAAAAGACTTTCTAACCCAAACAAAATGAGATCGTTCAAATTTCATCAAAGACCGAATTACACCAAAAAAGATTGTGCTGTCAATTGGGTGGGTTTTTAAGGGCGCAGCTCACTTTGATCCATTTCAAATCAATCGCAAATAAATTCTGAGGTGAATTGTCGAATTTATGAACCGTTAAATCGCAAAGGCGTGATTTGCCAGCACGACAACGTTAGGCTTCACTCATCTTCGCTGATTCAGAAGAAATATTTCAGCTGGGTGGAAATCACATTTGGATTTTCATTTATTCCGGAGTCTACAAATATTTTTGAATGCAATAAAGTTCAATACAGATTGGTATCTAAAAACGGGTTGTTTCAGTATTTTGCTGGGAAGAATCAGTTTTTCTTCTTATCAGAAATCAAAAACTTGAGTGAACAATGGCAGATGGTCATTGAGCATGATTGCACTTACATTATGGACTAAAATTACATTGAGCAGAAAACCGAAATTACATTCCGGCCAACCCAACATTATTCCGTTTTTGTATGCAATTTCTACAACAAAATAGACATATTTGGAATTAACACACCGGTGAGATTTTCCTAACAATAAAACCCTATAGCTTATTTTGCTATATACATGAGAGACCTGGGGGCATCTAAAGACAAATTGAGTTTGTCGAATAGTGCGTTGAGACTAGAGGAAAGTAAATATATTGTAAATGTCAGATAGTTATTTTAGTGGCCTTGATCGATTGGAGAAACTGAAGTAAATAATAAATGAATAAATAATTAGAAATATTTTTTTTCAAAAAAGTAAATGTTAAAAGTCAAGTACCACATTCCAGTGAACATTCCTCAACGAAAATTCGTCAAAAAACTTCGAACATTTGTTCTAAATCCGCAAAGAGCTTTCCGTCGGTCGAAACTGATACTATTTAAACTGTCGTTCGCAGGTTTAACTCCGCATACACTTGAACTTGATGTGTCTGACGAATACTTCCAGTAGTGAGGTAATCGTTAAGTCATTTCAATGCTTCTCAAATTGTGACCTTCGGAATCGTCGTTAAACTATAGGTCACACTAGAATGCGTGTAAACTTACTGAATGTGAGTAGCTTTCTCATATCCCATTCATCGAAAACAGTAATTTTAATTAATTAATCCAATAAACCAAACAATGCTGTCCCAAAGTTCTTCAAGTTACGAGTAGGAGTACTTTTAAAGCCCAGGAAGGGAATCAACAGAAATTACTTCCTCAAATTCTAATGGAATTGGATATCTCTGTTTCCGACAGAAGGATTTGTCGAAAAATGTTTGATTGAAGGACTATTATGGTAACCGAACTTAGCTCGATACTATTAGAAACATTGTAATCGTTAAAGTCATTTTTACAATGTCGCCGAATGGGTTAAGTGCACACATTTGTAAAGTGTTGGATAAATCTTCCAGACTTTTGAGTGAAAATTAAAATTTGTGACTTTAAATTTAGCTACTGAATAAGTTAAATAAACATTTCTTATAAAATTGTTCGGATTTCACTTTTATCTTCATTCACTTACTCTGTCAAATCGTTAAATCCCAAGGATTTAAAATACTGTGCACTAATGTTGACCAAATCAAAGGGAGAATATCCATCCAGTTCCTGCTGCACATTGGGCAATCTTCTTTGGGGAAATGGATTCCTTAAAACTGATTCCTTCTTCCACGCTTGATATAGCGATTGCTCTATAAGATGATGCGGTATTAGGCCTGAAGGTGGTATAATATCGTCGCCATATCTAACGCGTAAGGCATGTTTCAAGTGAGCGTGTAACTCTCGATAGAACGGACTTATAGCCTGCATTATATGCTCCAATTCGTCAATGAAATTTGCATCTTCATATTGATCATACCAAATGGCGGAGGCGGGCAGTTCAGGGGTGGACATATTTTGATAGTATTGTATATAATAATGTAGAGCATCCTTGACATCGTTGGGCATACGATTGCGCCATTCTTGCCAATACCATTTGATTTCCTCCAGATCGTCACTGTTGGTAATAATCGATTTAATTTGAGGAATAAAGGCCGTGTTGCATTTGCGATTAGATGTTGGGGGACGTTTGTGATCGCAGACGAATTTCCTCTTGGCCATGGATTTAAGTGTGTGAGTTGCTTTTTTAAAACGGTAATCCATTGGAGGATACTTGGCTCCTCTTAGCAATACCTCGAATTGCCTTTTCAGCAGTGTGTTATTGAAACTATTCAAATCGAATTTTTTCATGCTATCAAAATAGGGCCTCAGTTTTTCACGCATGAGTATTTCGGGGCTCAAGACATCATCGGCGAATTTACGATAAGCAGTGGCACTTTGACGGTACAACGCATTAATCTCAGCCATTAATTCCTGGGCACATGATTGGTCTAATGTCAACGGTTTTGAGTGATCATAGAAACTTTGAGCCGTAGCCAAAGGCAAAAGACAGACAGCAAGGAGCTGAAATTGTACAAATGCTTGTATTAATCAGAACGATAATTGCTTTCGTATGCCATTAAAAATTAGGACTTTACCATAACAATGAGCCTCCGAGCCATCTTGCGGTTCACCGTCTTTACTTTGGCGATTTCAGTTCAAAACTAAATGTTCATTTCATTTTCTATAAGTATCTCAATTCCAATTTCGCGGTTGGCGAATGATAACCCGCTGACAATGACATCATTAGGCGTCAACATGAAACTCTCAGAGATTCTTTAATCGCTTGAAGTTAGTTTTGATTTTATAAATAGATGTATTCTCAAATAATCGCTTATCAGTTCAACATAATGAATGCTATGCTTCTCTAAAAATTGATTGGCTGTTTGGTTCAAGGTGTCAAAGGGCCAGATGGTGGACCAGATGATGTGAGACACAAAAAGAAAAACAAATTTTCACAATTTCAGAAAACCGACATCTACCTGGCTACGATCTTGTTCTACGTGGAGATCAATGCATGCAACAAATGTGTACTTTTCTTATTCGTGAAGTCTCAAATTATTCGTATTTTTCGACTCAGAAATCTAATAAATAATTCGTAACAAAAAGCTTAGTCGATGTCCGGTATTTCGATCAAAGTTGAGGTATTCTTTTAACTAAAATATAGTACAATACGCTGAGCAAGTTTTAATAGCATTTGAAAAAAAATTAAAAATTAAACATTTACTCCAAAAACGGTTTCATCCCCTTTTGGATTTTGTGAAATCAGGAATATTTAGTTTATACTTTTTTTGATTACATTCATATAAACAAATTTTAGTTTTAGTATTTTAAAACTGGGGTTTCTGAAATCGTTCTAATTGGGTTCTTGAAATATTACTCACTTAAGAGTAATAGAAAAGCGTGCTTTGAGGTACCTGCCAAGCAGCTCACCTCATATGATCTTTGTCCAAGTATTCTTTAGTAATACCAAGTAAGAATACCTGGTATTACTATAACCAAAATAGCATGCCGGTATGGATACGTCTTAGGTTATTAATTTAGAATCGTGGAACTTATTAATTCATCGAAATACATAAATTCGCTTTATTTACAGTAAAATTACTTATTCTAGAAATGCTAAAAGATTTTAGAGAACACATATCCACATAATGGGTGCGATAAAGACAAACATATTTACAGAATTGTATTGCTTAATATTAACATAACATTACAGGTGGAAATGAGATAACAATAGCTTAGGTAATCGGTGTAAAAGAAATAATAGAAAAACCATAACTTGTTATCGTAAATATAATTCTATAAACTTCCTATTTACAGATAACGAGGGAAAGAGATTACATACACGACGGTTGCATATTCTGGGAGTGGTCTCAACTATCTTTCCAGAATATGTAACATGTCTCTGCCAGTGGTTTTGCAAATTGCATCAAGTATTGCCAGATTGGCTGTAGTGATGGCATGTTGGCATTTAATATGGCTAAGCTCACCATGACAGCTACAAAAAATTTCATTATGCCAGAAAAATGAGGATAAAATAAAAAGGGCAGCCCGAAGCAAAACACGGATAACAAATACAACGCAACTTATACCCGTTTACATCACGATCACTCATACATTTGGCTGGTGTTCTGCCAAATCTTAGCCCATTCCCTAGCAATCGACGACGAATTCCTCCATGATATCTCTCGTATAGATTCAGATATCCCGTCTCTAGTACCTCTACTTATTGTTAATTTCCCCTACCTTGACGCCTAAATTTAGAAACAACATTTTATTTTTTGAGGCATTGGGAAAACGTAAATTTTATTCCTCGACTTTCGTTTCACATTTTATATACATACTAGCCGACCCGGCAAACGTTGCTTTGCCTTCAAATTTTATTTTTATTGGAAATGTTTTAATGTTAAACAAAATTCTGTTTAAATATGAAATAATTGCCTTTTAATTTGTGGTTTGTATAGGAGGTACCACTTCCCATCGTCCAATCCCGCCCATATTTGCAGCAGCACTTAAAATATGCACACCAAACCGATGTACCAAATTTTGTTCAAATACCGTAAACAGGAGCAGAAATATTGGATATTTAATTTATGGTTTGTATGGGAGGTACCACGCCCCATTGTCCAATCCCGCCCATACTTGCAGTAGCACTTAAGATATGTACACCAAACCTACGCACTAAATGTTGTTCAAATACCGTAAGCAGGAGCAGAAATAATTGATTTTTAATTTTTTGTTTGTATGGGAGGTACCACGCCCCTTTGTCCAATTGGACCGAATTGTAAATCTAAACCCTCCCGGGCACAACGCCCGTACAGTAAAATTATATATATAAAGATGTATTGGCTGAATCTGAGCTCGTCTCGATTTAAAATTGGGTTGGCTGCCTATGAAAGGATATTTCCGTAAACGTGAGGCAACATAATATATGGAAACAAAAAAAACTCACTTCAAAAAAAAAAAAAAAAAAAAGAAAAAAAAAAAATAATTGTAAAAATTTTACCACACTGTCAGTTGCGGCTTCTAATTATCTGCGGGATCCATTTTACATCGGAGGAAATGTGTTCGCGATCAGGATTTGCGATATGTCGCTTAGAGATTAATCTTTTTGTGAGCTCCCGGATTTCATTCATGGATTTCAGTATTCTTAGTCGTGATTGAAGGTCGATACTTGCATAGAAATCTGTGGCTCTTAGGGTAGTCGTCCGTCAATAGTCCAAGGTAAGGCACTAAAATCGCTTTTTCATATTTCGTCCGTCCGCCCGTCTTTACAACCAATTCTGATTTTGATTTTAATAGAGAAAATAAACTACTTACGTTAAGTGTCAGTTCTGATTCAGATTAACGGCCCGTTTCCCTAAAATGAATTACCCAATTCGTTCAGAAAATGATCGAAGAATTAGTTGTATTCGTCTTTGTAATTCGAAGAGATTTTTTCGATTAGAATAGTTGACGAAAAATTTCATACGAAAATTTCATACGTTTTACAAAAACCCTCTTAACAGTGGTTTCGTTCAAAGACGATTCGATTGTCAACCACTTTGTTTGTTTTATAGAAACTGCCTGTGAAAGTATATTTTTGTTCCAATCTTTCGAATCAAAACATCTGCTCCATTATGGTTTGAACGAATCAATGTATGTAGTGAGTTAGTTGTTTGGAATATGAATAACCAATTTAAACCCACATATTCTTATCTTCATATCTTTCAAGTTTTTAAACAGAATTTAACCAAAATTTGGCACATCATTACAAAATTGCTTCTAATACTTCCCATACGAATTGGTCGATTTATGTAACTACATTCACCGATTTTCTCTGATTCATTGACTGCAATTATTTAAACTTTTGTCGATCTTCTGCACTTACTGCGATCCATACATTTCCAAATTAATAACTTTAATTGAATATAATGTATCAAACGTTTAGTAAATTTAATTATGAGAGTGAAAATGGACTGCATTGGCACATCCAAAAGGTTACAATTTTGCCTCTTACAGTATTTTAGATCAGAGTATTTTTCTATAAGAATTTAACGATTAGCTACCCCCCTACCGGCGCCAAGGACACATTTGAACCAACGCAAATGAACGTTGGGTGAATGTAAATCAGTTCCCCTGACGGAAACTTATGTACTGCTTTATGGGGTTATCCATTTAGTGGTTTCAAAACCGCTTGTCTGACAGCTGTTAAAATCCTGCCATCTGAAATGTTATTTATTTAGTGAAAGATATGTCATTTATGAATATAAATCATTTAACAACCGAAGAAGGCGTACAAATAATTTAAACTTATTACAAAGGTGGTGATTTAAACGTGGGAAATTTTCGTCCATTACGGGGTAATTATGGTATTCATAAACCTATTGTGTCAGGAATTGGCATAAGGATTATAAAAAAATTTGGAGAGACTGGAAACGTTACAGATGTGATCAGGCCTGTGCATCACTGCAATGTATGCACTGCTGAAAATATCGCTTTTGTTGGTAAAAGTGCGGTGGATAATCCGAATTTCAATTGAAAACTATGAGCTGGACGACATGTGGTTTCAACAAGAGGGTGTCACGAGACACACAACACGACTGATTTTAGTTTTATTGCATGAGAAGTTTCCAGAAAGCGTAAATTCACGATTTGGCGACGTCAATCATGCGATTTGACGCCATTAGACATTTTTTCCCCAAGCATTGGAACATTTAAGAACCAACATTTGTCAAGTCGTCGGTGATAGAAGGTTGTAGATTCAAATTAATTATTTGAAGAAAACATTAAAAATTTACCTTAAGCAAAAGAATTACTTTATTGGGGACAATGGGCATACACCAAAATCGCAGGTTTGGCGAACTATCTTATAAACTTTTGAAATGTAGGTTCGCTTAAAGTACTGATAATAAATTTGGAATATGGAGACGCTATATTTTTTATAATAATAGACACGCACTTTGTTCATAAGACCGTATTTTTACTTTTTTTAATTTTTGTAGACAAAATAAGATGAAATTTTTAATTTAATTTTAATTAAATTTAATTTAATTTTAATTTTTCAAATGATCCGTAAATGGATTTTCTGCAAAGTTTAGACATATTTATATTCTGCTCATACGTATGCTCATTGGATTTATTATTATCGAAGTTGTTGATGATAAAAGTTCCGATGTTTAATCAAAAATTTAAATTATTCTTAACTTACTCTCTCATATCGTTCAAATTCAGCACTTATGCCGACTAAATCATTGGGTGTTATTTCAAATTCAATCAATTTCTGCAGCAAGTTAGGCAATTTATTACACGTGTAGGGATTCTTCGGGACGGACTCCTTCTCCCAGTCTTAATACAGCTACTGTTCCAAAAGATGATGTTGTATAATACCCGAATTTGGTATAATATTATTACCGCATTTCTGGCGCAAATATTATGGTAATTTGTTGCAGCATTTAGGTAGTTTATGATAAAATTATAGGAAACGGGCGCATTTGGCGAAAAAGAAAGTGTTGTTTCATCAAAACAATGCTCCAGTTCACACATCCACTATTGTTGTGGCCAAAATGAATAACTTCATGACGCATCTTATTTGACAGATTTAGCTTCCTCGGACTATTTTCTATTTTCAAACTTGAAAAAAATTCTCGGTGGTAAAAGATTTGCAAACAATGAAGAGGTGGAGTCTGATGGTTATTTTAAGCATTGTGACAGTTCTTATTATAAACAAGGTATAGAAGCTATTGAATATCGATGGAAAAAGCGTATCGAGCTGAAAGGAGATTATGTTGAAAAATAAAGAAAATTTTTTTGCAACTTTTTTTGGTCTTCTTTGTTAGGTCGGCTGGTTTTGAGAGTTCCCTTGAGTGTATCAAACTAAGAGGATTTCTTTCTGTTATCTAAAAATATTCACAATTTGTTTTCAGGCCAAAATGAAATCCAAACTAAAACTGGCACCTGCAGGCGATTTCAAAAGATCTCCCCTATTTATAGATTTTATTTGCTTAAATAAAATGATTGATGATGTTTATTTTTACAAATATCTTTGTTATGTATATATATATATATATAGGTATATATATAAAATGAAATCCATACATATACAGGGTGATTTTTTAAGATTTAAGTTTTTCAGGTTGACACTGGCACTGGTTGGTAATGGCGCCCAAATGTCATCTGTCAAAGTGAAAAGTGTACAGTATACTCTGCCATTTCATCATGGAGAGACTAACAAATGAGCAACGAGTGCAAATCGTTGAAATTTGTTATCAAAATTCGTACTCTATGCCAAATGTGCATCGTTTGCTACGACCATTTTATGAATCAACAAATCGTGCTGTTATCTCCAAATTTCGCACCAAATTTACTTTATTGGACATAAAACCATCGACTCCATGCGTGGAGTGCGTACCGAAGAAAATATTCCAGCCGTAGCGACCAGTGTTACTGACGATCGTGAAATGTCAATTCGTCGCCGTTCTCAGCGATTGGGCATGTGTTACTCAACCACAAGGATTTTTTTTGCCTCAATTGGCTGAGTTGAACTTGGTTGACATGTGGTTTCATCAGGACGGTGCAACATGCTCGCACACTGCTCGTGAAACAATGGATATGTTGAGGGATGGATTTGGTGAGCAGCTTATCTTTCGATTTGGCCCAGTGAGTTGGCCTCCAAGATCTTGCGATTTAACGCCTCTTGATTAATTCTGGTGGGGTTATGTCAAGTTGTTAGTCTATGTGGACAAGCCAGAACACTGTTGAATTCTTACAGCATAACACAACATGCGTTATTCGTAGAATACAGGCCGAAATGCTCAAAAAAGTGACTAAAAGAACATTTTGAGACGGGGCCGCGGACAACATTTACATGAAATTATTTTTAAAAATTAAATGGCAAAGACCAATTTATCGATTCGATATGATGCAAATTTGAGTGTTTTATTCGATTTTTAAAAAAATTGCGATTAAAAAAATCGCCATTTATATATATATTTGTATATTTATATATATATTGTTGCAACTTGTATTCATTTTAAATACAACTCTGGTTAAGCAACACATACAAAGGGTGTCCTAACAAGAACGCAAGATTTAAATGGCTGATGCAGCAATTGAATTGTTTCTCTGGCTCTATGACATGTGGCGCCGTATTGTTGAAACCACATGCCCTCCACATTCATTTCTTCAATTCTAGGCACGAAAAAACTGGTTATCATTTCACGATATCGATCACCATTGACTGTTTGCTCTTGACATGCCTCATTTTCATAAAAAAAAGGTTCAATGATTCCTTCAGCCCAAAATCCACACCACACAGTGACACGTTGGGGATGTATTTGCTTCTCGTGAATCACTTGAGGATTTTTTTCACCCCAAATGCGACAACTCTGTCTATTGACGAAGCCATCAAGGTGGAAATGGGCCTCGTCACTGAAGATGATTTTATCCGCAAAATCAGCATTTTCATGTTGTCTCTCCAATACCCAATTAACGAACTCCCTTCGCTGTCCATGGTCAGCTGGCTTCAGTTCCTGAGTCAATTGAACTTGGTATGCATGAAGATGCAAATTTTTCGTCAAAATGCTCTGCATAGTGGATTTGGAGGCACCAATTTGCTGAGCTCGGTGTCGAATTGAGGTGAATGGAGTTTGAGCGACATCATCACGTACAACTGCGACATTTTCGGTCGATCGACCTGGTCGAAGGCGCGTTGTTGTCTTTACATCACTAACAGACCCAGCTGTGGCAAATTTATCCATTAATCTCTTTACAGTTGACTCTTTTGCAGCATTATTGTCACTCCAAATTGGTAAAACAATTTCACAATGAGAATGCGTTGTTCATTCGTGTAGCGCTCCATTTGTACTGATCTCGTACCTTCTACTAGCAAACAATAACAATTATTCAAATGTCAAACAATGACACTTTGAATGGCGCCAAATTTAAATCTTGCATTCTTCTTGGGACACCCTTTATTATACAGAGCCTCTCATATGAATTGTTTTTGTTTGGATTTTTATTCTTATCTACTATTGCTTATTATGTTGCTTTGTTTCTTTTTATTTCTTAGTCGTAAGAAGGCCGTTGACAAACAAACATCGTGTGTGTGATTCTTCTTTTGAATTAATATCCAATAATATCCAATATACGAGTATATCAAGTTAAATGCTGATGATAGGCGACGAATCATTTATTTATTTTTTTTTAGTGACCAACGGATTTAAAATCAATTTTTGGGTAATTGAATGTCTTTTTGATTTTTTTTAGGTCCTGTAATAGGTGCAAATAAAAACACGAATTGAAAAATTGAGTTTGTAATTTTGTATTAATTCATCTACAGTTTTTTATGTACACCAATTTCTTTTTTTTGTATGATAAAAATGAATTTGAATTGAATAATAAAAATCTGCACTAAATTTACCATCAAATAAAGCCCCTTAGCCATGTTGCAGCTGATCGATTTCGCCTCACCGATTTTAAATTAAAACTGAATTATTTTTTGCTTGCTGGATAATTATGAGCAGTATTTGCATGGTATTTGTTTTTAATTAAGATGCCAGGGACCTTATCAATCAACAGATACCAGGAATTTTTTAGAACTTGCAAATTTTTGAGCATTTTTGTGGAAAATCCACACCCAGTTGCCCATTTCTCAAATTCTGTCTTATCAATTGATCGTCGATGAGAAAAATTAAAAAATTAAACTAAAATATCAAATATTTTCCATGTGAAGCGGAAATGTTTTCAATTTGTCCGAAGATATTCGGGCATATGTGTATTAAGAATGTAGTTTTAACTTTAAATTTAAATAAAATTTACATGCTAAGATGGGAAATACCGGCATAGTAATCTCGCCAGTAGGGTGACATTAAAAATTGTAAGTTTCACAGATAACAAAATCTTGTCACTTGACCTTCTCATTGGGCAAAATTTGGAGAATGCCGGACAACTATTGGGGGAGTCACATTTTTGTCAAAGATCACTGAGAATAATGTTATAAGCAGTGTAATTTACATTAGGCACGAATCATATTCTTGTATGGATTTTAAGGAAATTTCGGTAAAATTCTCTAGTTAGATCTTATTATAAAATATAATGAAATTGCGCGAAATCCATCACCATATTTGTCAGAAATTGCAATTTTTGAGAAAATTAGGAAATTCAGCTTTTTCTGATATTTCAAAATTTAACCGATAATGTGAAGAAATCGAATAAATCGGACAAAATTGACTTTAATCAGTCACATATCACGACATATCTTAATATCTTCATAGTAAAGTCGAGTTAAATTAGGAGATCTCGTGAGATCTCGACTAAATCATCCTATTCTACATTTTAAAACAGAATTATCGCAACAAATGATTTAAAAACCAGTCTTTGGTATATAAATCAATTTAAAAAAACCGATACAAGAAAATCGATTTGCTTATAATAAAATTAAGTGAAGTCCTGCATAAGGATATGCTTTTGGAATTGGAATGAAGGCAATTTTAAGTTTTTTATAAAACATACATTAAATTGCCACAAAACTTTTTGAGCGACAATACTTTTGTATGAATGAATGCATATATGAAGTTTCTTATGAAGCTTTCGGGTTTTTCACATATGGGGTATCTACAAAACGTCTTAAGTTTGCAAAAATATGACATAATACTGTTTATTCTCAACTTAGTGTTAACAAAAACCCTGCTTTAGTGGCGAACATTGCTTCCATCTTTGATTGGAATCAGCTGCTTCTTTGTTTACGACTGTAAAATATTGGATAGCAGAGTTTAAACGAGGCCGTACGCGCAGCCAATTCGAACATCGTGGTGGTCGACCAATTGAATTTTCCACGTCAGACACGGTTAAGAAAATCCACAGTTGAAATGATAGGCATTTTAAAAAGTGCTACACATCGTTTATTGACCGAAGATTTGAAGACGAGAAAACTTTGCGCAAGATGGGTGCCACGCTTGCTTTCAATAGAGCAAAAACGTCCTGAAGACCTTTCAGTGAAGTATTTGACGATGTTTTACTGCAATTAAGCCCCATTTTTTGCGTCGATTTATAACTATGGATGAGACATAGGTCCACCACTTTATACTTCATACCTGAGACAAAGGAACAGTCAAAGCAGCGGACTGAAATCGTGTCCGAACAAGACGAAGATGGTTCCACCTGCAGACAGGGTCATGGCTTCTGTTTATTTTTTTTTTTTTTTTTGGATGCGCATGGTTTCATTTTTATTGATTATTTTCAGAAAGGAGAAATCATCAACGGAAAATATTATACTAATTTATTGCAGCGTTTAATGGTTTAGGATGAAATTGTAGAAAAAAGGGCGCATTTAGCGAAACATCCACTATTGTGATGGCCAAAAATGAATGAATTAAAATTCGAAATGTTTCATCACGCATCTTATTCGCCATATTTAGCTCCTTCAGACTATGTTCAATTTCCAAACTTGAAAAAATGGGTCGGTGGCGAAAGATTTGCCAACAGTGAAGACGTGGAGTCAGCGGTTGATGACTGTTTTTAAAGAGTTTGACAGTTCTTACTACAAACAGGATATAGAAGCTATTGAATATCGCTGGAAAACATGTATCGCGCTAAAGGGAGGTCTTCTTTATTAAGTGGGCTAGTTTTCGTATTTTTAAACTGTACAGAACGGACCACGTACTTTACTGGTAGTTTCACTCCGCTTGTAGTAACTGGCAATACCCAGCTGAGGTTCCACTACTTATATGTGAATCTTTATTTTGCGTTAAAATTTCGTCGCCTTCAAAGCATTCTCCTACCTCGACTCAATATATTTGTGTTAACATTTTTTTCTAAACCTCAAAGCAAAGTGAATGGACACCTTCCAGTATGAGCGCCGGCAGACACACATCCGTTCCCATTTTGCGAATGACTTGACCCAAATGACCATAATGCTTAAATAATATTCCTTGTAATCGAAGATTTTAGTATAAAAATTAGAAATTTTTGAAGGAAATCGGAATGCAAAGAAAAAACTTTTTATTGATAAAAAAATGATGTTGTTTATTTGTCAAAAATAAACAAATTTTGTGAATTTATCGAAAATAGCAAGTTTAGTTTTCATGACATTTCCACAAATCTTTTTTTTATTACATTTTGTAGCGAATAAACTAATTATTAAGGAAATCCTTTGAATACTGTGAGGGGCAAGAACCAAATTCTAAAAAGAAACGGGGAAAATCAAGAAAAAAAAAATCACGTAAATTTCTGATCGGTACAAGATATTAAGAAAAATTATATGATATTTTTTGTAGGTAGTAGGTAGTGTAGGTAGTTTCTGAATTCGAAACTATTAAAATTATTACAATCGTTTAAGATCGTTTGCAGTAGATGAGACTGCCAACTTCGACCGCCAACTATGTAACTTCTATCAAAATTTCTTTGTTAATTTTTTTTCTTGGAAGTGTTAGGTGCGCAATTAAGTTTCTGTTGTTTGTCAATAGATGGCGCCAGCTGTAAGTGCCAGGCGATTCTGCCATAACCTAAACATACCGCCTCGACACAATAGTGATTTCTTTTTGACGTCATATTTTTTTGGTTCTGTGAATAAGTATTATTTTGTGCCAAATAATCGTCATATGCGGGAAGTATTGATTTTCTCTTTCAGTCGAATAAAAACGGTGGCTGAAACTCATCGAGAGCTTCAAAACGTTCACGGAGATGGTGCTTTAAGTGAGGCAACGTGCTTTAAAGACGTGACGAGTGAAGGAAGACGAAAAACCTTCGAAGACACTAAACTGACGGTGTTGCTTGACGAAGAACCGTGTCAAACGCAGGTAGAGCTTGCTTCAATATTAGCAGTTACCCGTCAAGTGATTTCCAAGCGATTGCATGCGTTGGGAATGATTCAAAAGCAAGGAACTTGGGTTCCTTATGGGCTGAAGCCAAGGGACGTTGAGACAGAAAGAAAAGAAAGTCATGGGACTGTCCGGTCATGCTTCTACTTCGTTGACACGGCCAAATATTTACGCTGCGAAGGTTATGCTCTGTATTTGGTGGGACCAGGTTGGTGTTATTTATTCCGAGCTGTTGAAACCAAGCAAAACCATCACTGGGGATCGACGTCGACTTCAATTAATGCGTAGAGGCCCACAATATTACGGAGAGGCACGAAAAAGTGATTCTTCAGCATGACAACGCTCGTCCTCACTTGTTCAAGTCCTTTAAAACCTACCTGGAAGCGCTCTTATCCCATCCGCCATATTCTCCAGATATTGCGCCGTCCGATTATCATTTGTTCCGTTTGATAGCACACGGTCTGCCGACCAGCAGTTTCACTCATATGACGACGCCAAGGAATGGCGTCACCTCACCTAAAAAGGTGAACAGTTTTAGCATGATGGAATTCGAGCTTTGGCAAAAAGATGGGGAAAGGTAGTACCAAGCGATGGATGAATGATTCATTTGTAAACGTGTTTTCATAACAAATTTAAATTTGTAAAAAACAGTGAAAACTTAGTTGCGCACCTAATAGTAACTTTCTCAACAGCAGGAACGGAGTAATAACAAAAAATCGCGAAACACATTTTCGTACAACATATAGAAAATGTTATGCGAAACAGTCAGTTAGCTTTTTAAGAACTTTCTTTCTAGAAATCATTGACGATGTTGGAGAATACAAAAAGCCAAATTTATAAAAGTTTACCAACTTTTAACGTGGCCAAATATGTATGCTGGCGTGTTGTTAGCAATTTTCCCAGACATTTTTAATGTTACTACGTTGGGGTGTTCACGATAAAAACGTTGTGTTCATACATTTTCATGAAATGTAAATTTTCTAAAATCATAATTTAATTAATCACAATCACAACAATGCTATATGTACGCACACACACCCTCACACACACACGCACCAAATACATATTACAATTTCAAAACACAAACACTTTTTACTTTTATATGTATACGTATGTATGTTGTTCATGTGTTGGTTTTATATGCTTAATTCATTTATTTGTGGATTCTCGAGTTGTTGTGTTTTGCAACGTGTACTCTTCCGTGCACTCCCCTTTCGCCTGCTCTGCTGGGGTTTTAAGTTTTGCCTGGTTGGTTTTTTTGGTGGGGAGGAGGGGTTGATTGGTGACGTTTTTGTTGTACCCTCCCTACTCCTCCCGCAAAGCAACCGTTCGCCAAGCATTTACTCCTTAACATTCCGTGATAGCATCATAGTTGGTTGCTTTAACAACATCACATGTTTGTCGGAATGAAACTGTAAGTTTCCATCGTCATCTTCTACTGTGTTGTCGTGTGAGTTTTTTTTGTTGCCAGTTTTCTTGTGCTCTGGTTGCCCTTATTCCCAGGATTGCATTGCTGGAGCATTATAGGGGGATATTTTATTTTTCGCCAGTTTGTGCTTAAGATTTTTTGCTTTCTTGCTCAGATGGTGTGTATGCGAGCGCGAGCGCTCTTCATGTTTGGAAGTCATATAAATAGTTGCCGGTTCTTTACAAACTACGAAAAAGCAAGAAAACTCGACAATGTGGACAAAAGAAAAACTGGGAAAATTTTTCACTTTCGTTGCCACGCAGCTGAGGATAAAAAAAGAGCGCCTAAACTGGTGCCTTACATATTTGCCACACCATTAGTGTATTCCTGTATCCGTTGAAGCTATCGGTTGTGGTATTTGCTTTGCTCCAATGCTGCCACAGCCGCTGCCACTGCTGCAGGATACATGGACATTTTATCAATTCCACCTGAAATGTAAATCAATTTGGCGCTTTTCCCTGTGCATAACTAAAAACCGCACAGCATTTCCTTTTAGGTAAGGTTAGGAACAGGCCGACAAACTGTACGAGTAACACCAGCACCAGCAACATCGCCGCCCTCACCATCCTCACACCGAACATGACATCAACAGAGTTCCCGCAACCAAAAAAAGGAAAAGAAACAAAAAACGCAACAAGGATAATGTATGTATAGCTTACAGCTACAACAGCAACAAGAAAAAAAAAATCAATGTTTGTTAACACGTTTAGGGACACAAGTTGGTGTGTTGGTGTAAGAGTGTGTACTCACGCAAACACTAACACAATGAAAACATATCTTGGAGGAGTTTTTCATGGGAAATACATTAAAAAAAGGAGTCGTTAAAGCTGCATACAATGTTTACCTTAGAAGTGTTAAGTTAAGGACTGTCACCAGAACGCCAAAATGTCAAAAATAGAAAATAGTTTTCTTATTTTTTGTTATTCCGCTTGGATTATCCGAATCACAACTATGAATTATAGATTGTGGTAACTGAATCAGAAACATAGTATATAATACTGTTTTGAACATGCGCATCAGAATTAAAAGTAATTTTGATCCGGTTTACACTGATTTCGGTAGAATGGTCAAATAGCCAACAGGCGGGTTTGAGCTATTCGATCAACAAGAAATTGTTCGATCGCTTTTAAACTCATTGCAAAAGGATTTGACTACAAAAATCCTTGTTTGAGTATTTTGTTGTTGTTACAATTATTAATTGATTTCAAATGTTACATAGTAAAATTTGGTAAAAATATCGGGTTGTTCGGAAAGTTCGTTCGGTTTTGAAAAGAAATTTATTTATACATTTATATACAAGAAAACAATTATTTTAATCTATTATATAATCTTCCAATTTTTAAGTAGCTTCTTCCCACCTCTCTGGTAGCTTTTTAATTCATCAATTCATTACAAAATTCGCGTGGTTTTTCTGAAAAAAAAGTGCCCCAATTCGATTTTTCACTTCCTCGTCGTTACGGAAACTCAAATCCTTCAAGTGGTTGCTCAGACTACTACGACTAGATAGGTGATGGTCAGACAGGACGCGGTCTGAACAGTACGGTGGGTGAGGTAAAACTTCCCACCCAAGCTCTGACAGTTTCTGACGGGTCCGCAAGGCAGTGTGAGGGCGGTCGTTGTCATGATGGAAGATGACGTCTCCTCTATTGATGAGACTCGGCCGTTTTTCTTTCAATACCACCTTCAATTTATCTAATTGTGAAATATAGTATTCCGAATTAATCATTTAATTTGTTGGGAGAAGTTAAAAAAGTCCGCTTCTTTCACATCCCACCAAATCGACAACGTTACATTCCTAGTGTGAAGGCCCGCTTTAGAGGTGGATTGAGGGGGTTCATTTGGTTTCATTTTTCATTCCCAGTGATGAGGTTCTTCAGAAAAGGTGTCTTTTAGTTTCTTATTCTTAGGTTATCACAGACGTCAACGCGATTCAGGTGGTTGGCCTCGGCGAAAGAGTGAGGTACACTCATTTCGAGGTTGCTCACAAATCCGAGCTCTTTTATGACCCTCTGAAAGGTTGAGACTGTTTTTTTGATGATTTCACCTATTTTTCTAACTGTTGTACGGGGATTAACAATAATTAATTCTCTCACCTTCTCGGAAACAATTTCTTTTGGTCGTCCCGATCAGGGAGTGCCCGTTACGGTTTGGTACGTTTTCTTCATAAACAGACTTTATTTTTCGGCTGACTTCAGCAGACGGTTTCCCTTTTCGGAAATAATATAGCATAATATGAATAAAATACTCTTTTTCGATCATTTTTTTCACCACTTACAACTAGATCGAGAACACAAGTAAACAATAGTAAGCGGTTTAGAGGAGTGGGAGGAAGTTATAATGGAATTTGAAGAAACTCTACGTCATGTGAAGTGACGTATGGTGAGCTATCGAATTAACCGAACGAACTTTCCGAACAACCCGAACGACCCCATTCAAACATATTTATTGAGGGCCTAATAACCAAATTTTCATATTAAACATTTTCTTCAATATTCGATAAATTCTTACGAAAATGGCCCTAAAATTTTAAGAAAGTTTGTGTGACACCTGCAGGAATAAGCTCATGCAAGATTTATCAACAATGCCGATAATTTGATATTTCACAAAATTTTAGGCGGTTCCACTTTTAGCTAAGATATCTATTGTTTCATTCCAAAATCATGTAAAGAAATTTATTGAAATTTGATGAAATTTATATATACCTATATATGTGATTTTAAACACAACTTAATAATACAATAATACCAATTTATTAATACAGGGTGGGCCATAAGGGTGTTGGCGGTTTAAATATTCAATTAAAAAAAAACTACGAAACATAAAAAAATATATTTGTATTTTTACAACGTAGAAGCATGGAAACTTTTAAGACTTAAAAATAATGTTGTCCAAATGGCTTCCCTCGGCTGCTTGACACTCTTGGAACCGAAATCGCAAATTTTGGAAAACTCGTTGAAAAGTTGTTCTCGGTATTTTGTTGCTTTCCTGAATAATGTTCCTCTTCAACTGCTCTAAATTGGTCGGATTATTCTCGTAGATTACCGATTTGAGGTAGCCCCATTGAAAATAATCGCATGGAGAGAGATCGAGGCTACGTGGGGGCCATTCAATATTCCCCCTTTTCGAAATGAGTTTCCCAGGAAAAATATTTTTCAGCAGCTCTATGGATACCCTAGCCGTATGACTTGTGGCCCCATCCTGTTGAAACCACATCCTCGAGGTATTGCCTTGAAGTTATTGCAAAGCTGGCACCAAAAAGTCTGCTAGCATGTTGCAATAATTGTTCGCACTAACCGTCGTGAACTGAAACACGAACACGCTCCACAATGTCGGCTGATCTTGCAGAAACTGGGCGACCACGAACCGTAATTGGTACTGTTGAGCCGGTTGTTTCGAACATTCTGAACCATTTTCGTATCACATTGGCGCTTGGAACTTCACTTAAATCGTGTAAACCGTGTTCATGCCGATACAAACGTCGTGCGGTAATCACTTATTTATTGTTTTCGTAATACGCTCGGACACAAAATGCACGCTGCACTCCCGTGTACGGCTCCATGGCGACTAAATTTCCAGGAAGCGGCGCAGCGAACAACATATCGCTCCGCCACCCCGCGCCGCGCGTTACCGAGAAATTTAATATTTAAACCGCCAACACCCTTATGGCCCACCCTGTATAAAGAATAACAAATTAATTTTTAGTTCAAATACATTTATGGCTTTAATAATGTATATCTCGCTCTGTGATCGGTTTATGCTAGGCGTCGTTAGATGGATAAACATTTTTGTCCTTCAATAATATTTCATGTAATTACCATTTATAGTGTTTATAATGCCGCTGCGTCTTACAGGCTTTAACAGAGACCAGTTGGAAAGATTAATAACATTGAATTAATAACATTTAAAATTCAGAAAAAGAAAGAAAAATATATCTGTTTGTATATCAGTTAATAATAATAGGTTATTCATTTTTCGGTTTCAAAAGTAAAGCTAAATGTAATATAATAAAACACACATAATGCTATAATTTCGATGAAGCTTTTATTTCATTACAACGCTTGAACATTATCATTATGCACGATATGCAATGTCATTTAAATGACACATCCAGACCATAATGGGCACCAAACACTGGACTATAATGCGCCCCAGAAGCAATGGCTTCTGGGTTCTCCGAGTCCCACATGCGACAATTTTGCTTGTTGACGTAAGAAATGAGCTTCATCGCTGAATAAAATTTTGTTCGATTGAAATCCCCCGTTTAAATCACCGCTTTTGTGGTAAGTTTTAACCATTTTTACACTTTCTTCGGTTGTTAAACGATCCATGTGCGCAAACCTTTCATTAGGTAAATAACACTTTAGATGATAAGTATTTAACAGGTGACAGCCTTGCCAGGCCAGCAGTTTTGAAACCAATAAATAGATAACCTTATAGTAACGAAAATAATTTTGAGTAAATTAAGAATCATAATGTAATGTTGCGGACAACAAAATACGTCATAAAAGTCTTTCAGTTCTTTCAAGTGAACTATGATATCCTAGCAATTTTCTTAATATAATGCGGTAACTCATTGAATTCATGAGACACAGGATAACCTATTTTCTTTTTTGCTTTGTCAGCTCCAAGTCTATGTCTTAAAGTTATTAAGTTTAAACGCTGACGTGTGTTTGCGTTTGATTGAAAATGTGAAAAGCGTTCATGGTCCTGATACTGTAACAGCCATTTATGCGCAATTTTGATTACGTCGATTCCATTTTGGTTGACAGTTGATGTCAAAGATCCCACACGCTCTGTTTAAGGGTCGATTGTGGTATATTTCGATAAAATAACGAAAACCATCAAGTTCGATGCACAGTTTCGATTGTCCAGGAGCTAAATTTTGCACAAAAAACTTTTTGGAGTCACTTAAATATGGTTGGATAAATTCAAAATAAAAAAAAATCATGGACCGAATTTCCATCTGCATATCTCTTTTGAATTGCAGCTTCGGCCCATTTCTGGAACGGATGATGACTGGTAATGAAAAATGGTTCGCTCACAACAACGCCAAGTAAAAACGATCGTGGTTAAATGGCGGTGAGCTGGCGCAAACGGTTACCAAGCCGTAATTGATGACCAGGAAGGCTTTGCTGTTTATTTGGTGAGATATGTACTGCTTTCGTACGGTCAAGCTCTTTATTTGGACCTGTAAACAGCTGAATCGCCTACAATCACCCAGAAATAGGCAGTAGAAGACGAAGTGTGTTCCATAAGGACAACGACAGGCCACACACATCGACAGCGATTCGCCAGAAGCTCCGGGAATTTTGTTAAGCCAGCCACCAAGTCTGACGAATGATTTTACTGGTGAAAATTTCGCTAAATCTATTATCCCAGTTTTTAGCCAATCGCAGTTGGGGTTTCTATGCTAGAGACGTAGGCGTAGTAGGGATGGTGCTGATGGGGCTTAGCCCCGCAAAAATTTTTTTTGTTTGCACCCCTTCCAGAGAATTTATTGCTACATCAATGGCTGGAGGCATAACAAAGTTACCTTCAAAATGGCGACAAATTATTGAACAAAGTGGGGCATTTCTAATTCTAACAATGCTAAATAAAGACTACTGTCATGCAAATATAAACGATTTCTTCTTATAATTCTTATTCTATAAAATTACATATCTATTTGTTAGTTAGTTAGACAACTGATGGTCATTTGCAACTATTTTTTTCTACGTCCTCCGTTTTGTATTTGAGGAAATTATGAATCCATAGCAATTTTTCAGATTCGTTGCCATAACGCGTTGTTTTATCGCAATATAATATTACAATTTAAATTATAAACACAAATATGGGAAACATCTGAGAAAATAAACTAAAGATTTTTCATAGATATTTGTAGAGTGGAAGGAGGCTCAGCAACAATGAACTGCCATAGTTTTATTCATTGAAGAGTCGTTTGAGTTGATGGTATTCTATAAAATTCAAAAAATAATATTTGCATTCTATAAGCGCCTAGAAGAAGCTAATGTCCACTGTGATTGTGTCGCAATATTAAAATTGTTCGGGAAGATTTTAATGCCAAAGTAGGAATGAAAGATGTTCTTAGTCGGAAAATTCAGTCTACACTAAACTGTCTCAACTACTACGACGAAACTCTTCTGATCCTGATGCACAGTGGAAATATATTTCGCATTCTATGGCAGATGCTGCAGGACCCGTTCTTGGGTATGAAAAATCCCTTTCGGAGAATCCCTGGTACGAAGTTTTTGAGAAAAAGGAAGCTGCGTACAGAGCAATGCTACAACAAATTGTAACGCGTGCCGTTAGGGAATACTGTAAGGAGAAGCGAAGAGCAGAGAATGCTGGTATAAGAAGATACAGGGATGGAGGTAAAGTGCGAATATTCTACCAGAAGGTCAGAAGTAAAAGGTATGGATCAGGGACCCCTCTTGTACGGACAGTTATGTAAATCTGGTCACAGGTCTGATATGGATAGATTTTTATAAGCTTCTAGCTCCGGATGGCAGCATGAGTGAAGAAATCACTCCAATTACCTACGTTGGCATAAATAGAACAGCTCGAAAACAAGATCAGAATAACAGTACTGCGACTAAAAAAGAACAAAGTCGCGGGCGCTGGTATCCTACCGGCAGAGCAGTTTAAGACGATGAATTGATACATACAGTTTGGCTCGAAGAATGCATGTTTAATGATTGGCATATCCAGTGTTAAAAAAAGGCAATCCAAGTGTGTAAAAAAGCTATCGCCGTATCAGTATTTTACCCGTGGCTTATATGGTCCAGTAGAGCGTGATGTGTGACAGACTAAAACCGATCGTAGCTGACCTGATTGGGGCTTATTAGTATGACTTTAGACCATGTAAATCAGTAACTGAGCACTCACAAACTATAGCAAATTCTGGAGAAGACTAAAAGAAAACATATCGGCACGAATCCTTTATTCGTCAATCATCCAGCTGCTTTCGACAGTCCGATATGGCAAAAACTATATGCGGCCATGTCCAAAAATTGCAATTCCCACGAAGTTTATAAGTCTTTATAGGATGACGCTGACTGACACGAAGTTTTTGGCAAAGATGGGTATAAATTATTATTAAATTAGTGATTCTTTTTACACCAAACGAGGATTTCTACAGGTCAACAGCATAGCGTTGGACCTCTTTAGCATACTGAGATGGTTATGAGGAATGCAGCAGTTGCGCGACAGCATCTTTAATAAAAATCATATAGGACTCGATTGTGTAAACGATATGTGTATTGGCAAAAAAACTGTGAGATGTTACTGCCGTCTTCTGAAGCATTGAGAAGGAATCAGCAAAGTCGGTCTGGTGGTAAAAGAGGATGATACAAAGTTGTTTGTTTCAATGAACAAAGAGGGCACCCACTTGGGACGCTATGTGAACGCTGACAATTACAACTTTGGATTATAGTTGCCACTTAAGAAGAAGGAGATAGTTAATAGACGTTTCGATCTCCGAATGGGTGTTTAAGAGCTCTTGTCGCAATGATATATTATTAAGTGAGTTACATATAGCAATGTTATACTCGTTTTATTGCAATTACTTTGTTGTTGTTTATCCAATGAGAAACGTAATTATTTTTATGTAAATGATTGTGTCATTAATTATGGAACATTTGATATGGCTAAATTCATTATCGATAGCGCGGAATTCAGAATATATTTTATTATTAATTAGTTGACCATAACAATTTGTTGGATAGGTCATATTACAAAAATATCATCATTAAAGATTAAAACTACAACCGTAGTGAGATATGAAAATCGCTATTTTTATACTGAAATCGCTTTATAATGTCTGTATTATTCGTTACAGAAAACCCAGAAATTCAAGAGAAATTTCATATTCTCTTTGCTATCCCCCCAAAGAGGAGAGATACAATATCTGTCAGCATGATTCGCTCCAAAGTAGATTAGAAAGCGCTCACTCACGAGAGTGAAAGTGCACAAAAATATGGGGAATTTTCCTTTGGTCTATCCATAAGGATTACGTCAATCGGAAAAACTGTTCAGTCGCCGACGAACCATACAAAGGAAATGTTGTGTGCTTAAAGCTAAAGAAGATATAAAATCCAAATCAGAACAAAATTGTACTTAGTGATAAAATATTAAAACAAAATAAAAAGGAAGAAAAAAGTTGCAGAAAATAATTGCTTTAATTGTAGAGAAAATAGTGGAAAAATTAATTTAATAACCCAAAAAAGTGTAAATATAAAAACAAACATGTACATAAGTGTTAATAATAGAAACAGTTTTTTTTTGTTCTTCGTTTACTTAATGACTGATATAAATAATAATATTGTAAGAAATTGTGAGCAGCCATAATCTCCCATCACCCCACTACAAATCTTTTTCTTCTTCTTCTATGTTTTTCCTTTTTTTGTTGGTGTGTGTGTTAACTAACCTACATTTTCTATGAACGACAACACGCCAGCTCTTTGCTCTTTAGGACAAAATAGGAAGGAAAACATTCACAGGAAAAAAAATGCTGAACAAGTTTTGAGTTTATTTGCATTCGTTTTGCTACCGTGGTGAATCGTAAGTTCTCGCAGCGAATAAGAATCCAATTCTCTTAAGTGTTAGTGGCTGTGCGTAATGGTAAACACACCCAAACTCTCTCGCTCTCTCTCCCTATCTGGTTGTCTCTCTCGAAGACTCTGCCAACTTACCCTTACAGACACTTTGCTTTACATGACCACGGTGTTGGTGGAAAGTGGAAAATGTTGCATACCATTACAGTTATGCTAGGAATGCCAGGGAGCCAAATAGTGTGTAAGAGAGCCATAAGTGAGAGTCGTACAGAGTGTTAGTGCTGTCCATGTATGCATGTGTGTGTGGCTCCTTTTATCAGTCACTGTGTCATGGTGTCTTTGTGTCATTTCAATACAGCGCAAAGGCAAAAGCAAACTCACAGACAGCAACAGTAGAGCTGTTGGCAGCAAATTGTAACTCTGCGCCAACATTTACGGCAACATTTTCGATATAAACTTAATGGTTAACAGGAAAAATTCCTGCATTATTATGAACGATATCAGCATCGCTAATGGCTCAAGCAGTGGTGGCAGCAAATCATTTGCCAGCAGCTTTATCAGGATCAGCAACATTTGCAGTGCTATTACCGAGAGGTTTATCAGCAACATTTGTCAGTAGCAACTGGAAATCTTTGGGTATACAAGCTGTGTTTTCTTCACATTAATTTTAGTATCCTTTCTCGCTTTCAGAGCTAAACAAACGGCAGACTTGTGAAATTTTATAACGGAAAATAATAATAAACATAAATTAGAAACAGAAAATTATGAAGAAAATTGAAACGCAAATGTTATAAAGTGAATGATTGCCACCTTCTTTATACATGAGACCTTTTCATTTCGCTAAATTTCCCCGCAAAAATTCCCTTCATCCTTATTACGCCTAGGTGGTGTATGTAAATTTCAACTCAACACAAGCAACCACAATAACGGCAAAAAGCCCTGCTTAAAAAAGAGAACGAGAGTAGTGGTAAGTGAAATTCTCTCACGCGTGTGTGTCGTGTAAATTATTGCGTGTGCATGAGTGTGCGAAATATAGTCCACAACAATGTGAAAAGTGAAAATATCAGCAACAATCCGACATACAACAAATACATTAAACATGCCAACATGCATATGCGAACATATGAAGATATACTACTAATACTACTAACGCAACTACTACTACTACATATTAGCGCTTGAGAAATAATAATAATCACAATCATAAAAATAAATATTTCACAATCAAAGGATAATTTGAAAAATGAAACAAAAGCAAAAAATAGAAGAGCGAAAACACAATGAGAAAATCTACTAAAATTTGACGATAACATATGATAACGATAATGCTGATGCTGATGATAATGGTGGTGATGTTGATGATGGTGATGGTGATAACGACGATTGAACAAGTCCTTAGAAACTGAACAACATTCGAATTCAAGGCTTTTCAACGTCCTCAGTACAAACGTAAAAAAATTAAATGCGTTAATAATTTAATTAAGGAAACCCGGATAAATTTCTTGGTAATTTTTTGTGTAATGAAGGCAAAGCTAGCCGAGCAACATAGAACAAAACCTCCCACCAAATGGTAATAACATGAACATTTCCGGGAAGAGGAAATGAGATAAATGGCAATCATGGTAACGCAATTAAATTCATGAAAGTGCAAAGAAACTAAAGTTACAACAACTTTCCCAGATTCTTCCTGATAGCAGCAAATGTAGAAATAAAAATTTATAAGAAAATTATGTGAAACAAATGTAATTAAAACAAATAATTACCGTAAAGAAAAAACGAGAGATCACAAAAAACCCTTCACAAAAAATAAAAAAATAAAAATTTAAAAAGATAAAAGGAAATTCCAAAAAATATATGACAAGAAAAGAACAAAAAAGAAATTAAGTAGTACATAAGGAAAACTTAAGATATCACAATTTAAAATTACAGCAATTAGAATAAAATGAAATATTTCGTTAATTCAAAAATATATTTATATATAAATATATAAAAATTAATATGATTTAGAAAGAATATCAAGAAATAATAGTTTAACATCAAATAGCATATATTAGATGCAAACAAAAATTACTAATTTCCTTAAAATACCTGAAAAATAGACAACACTGTTTTACTGTCTAAGCACAGGACCCAGAAATTGTGAAATTTGAGGACATCCACTGTTGGAAATCGTACGAAATCATAAGAATCTTGAGAATAGATATGAGACGGAAAACAAAAACACAACAATAATGTTGCAAGGTAAGCATGATGACGCACAGTTTTACTGTTTACCAAGTTAAATTAAAAATTAATAAGGCTACACAGTACTACGAATATCTTGCCACATAACATGAACCAAAGAAAGTTCAACGGTACCAGTTGCTGTAAACACATAATTTTAGACGATTTTTCCAAAAAGATGACATTGCAAAATATTTAATTTGTTTTTTCAATTTTCAACTTTGATGTTCTGTATGTAGGAGTATACTGAATGCATTCCGCGGTTTTCTAGTCTGGAATTGACAATAAATTTATCCAGTATAGTTTTCTTTCTTTTACGGAATATTCCTAATCTATATCTAAAATCGTCTAATCTCTAAAATCATTCCCGAGCAGTCAAATTTATAAATGAAAGTCTGTCTATCTATTTTCAACAAATATATTCCGTCAAAAAGTACAAAGAATTGGCCCATAAAACATAAAATTCTTATTATTCAATCAAATTTATTGTGTTGCTTTCGAAGTAGGCATTTTCCGAAATAATACTCATATGCCAATGAATAATCGAAAACTCTTCTCTTCAACTAAAAACGAGTGTCTCGAAGTGGTAATTTGAATTTTAGCACGGTGGATGTTCGATGATGCGGTCCCAAAACTAGCCGACTTGATGAGTGATAAAAAATGGCAACCTTATAAAACATATGTTTTAACTTTCAATGCGCCACGTTGTTTAGTATTTTTATTTGATTCATCAAAAATCAACGATCTCAGTGAATTTGTAAACATGGAAAATTTGATCGCCGATATGTAATTAAATATTTTCATTTGAAAGGTCTCAGTCTAACCAATATTAAAGCCAAGTTGGATTCTACTCTGGGGGAGTCTGCTCCTTCATTTACGACTATAAAATATTGGATAGCATAGTTTAGACGAGGCCGTACGAACTGCCAAAACGAACACCGTAGAGGTCGAACAATTGAGGTATCTCCGCTAGATCGTCAGCGTTGGATGACAGTCGTTGGCATTTTGAAAAGTGCTTAAATCGTACATTGATCGAAGATTTGAAGATGAGTAAGCTGTGCACAAGATGAGTGCCGCGCTTTATATCAATAGAGCAACATCAGCATCGTAAAGATGTCTCAGTAGAGCGTTTGGCGGTGTTTCATCACAATAAAGCCGAATCTGTGTGTCGATTTATAAACATGGATGAAACAGGCGTCATCCACTTCACACCTGAGACAAAGGAATAGTCAAAACAGTGGACTAGAATGGGAGAATCGTGCCTAAAAAAAGTGTTGTTTCACCAAGACAATGCTCTAGTTCACACCTCCATTATTGCGATGGCCAGTATTATTAAATTAAAGTTTGAATTGCTTCATCACGTACCTTATTCGCCAGATTTAGCTCTCTCGAACTTTTTTTCTATTTCTAAACTTGAAAAAATGGCCGGCTTGTAAAATATTTGCCAACAATGAGGAGACAGAGTCTGCGGTTGATGGCTGTTTTAAGGAGTTTGATAGTTCTTACTATAAGCAGGGTATACGTAGAAGCTATTGTATATCGCTGGAAAAAGAGTACCGAGAGATTAAAGGAGAGATTTTTCCAACTTTCTGTGTCTTTTTTGTTATGTCAGCTAGTTTTGCGACCGCCCCGTATTTGTTGAGTTTTTGTCGGAAATTCATTCACAATGATGGTCTTGTGAGCTGGAAAATCTGTCTCTTTCCTAAAAATTTTATCTTTCAAATACCGTATAATGCCCAGATAATCTTTTTTATTTACCCTCTGACCGCGATAATCAAAGAATCCAGACGACAATATCTTTACTATTTATTGACCGATTGTGACGAGTGCTTTGTTGGTTTCACCTCAGTTGGAAATGCCTTTGTGAAGTTTGTAAACTGGTTTGCATGTCAAACTTGTAATCCTATGTCTCATCATCGGTTATTAAGTGTTTTGGTCAAGTGCTTCTATACAGTCTAGCTTTTAAAAATAAGTCTTTCGGAGATAGTTATGCGACAACGCGTTTTAAACCCAAACCATCGTATAAAATATATAAAATGTCATAAGTTGATTCGTAGGAAACACAAACTTCGGCGGCTGTATTTTCTTCACTTTGTTGATGTTATCTGCAGTTAATGACGTTGATGGCCGACCAGGATGAGGCAAATTTTCTACGACGTCTGCCCACTCATATGCTCATGTTTTTGATAAAGTCGACCCTTAGCTTTCTGTAGCATTTTTAACGATTTGACACTCGAAATTCTATTTACAATACAAAACTTGAAACAAATTCTTTGTTCAGTATTTTTATCCATTGTAAAAATTCCGAAACATATCTGGGATGAATTGACAAAATTTGAGCACTGTGAACAAACTATAGATCAGGCTCAAACTCCATGTCATTACAGAGGGCAATTGTGGTAGCGTAGTGACAATGGGGATTTTGGTCATAACTTTCAGTCGGCCTTTCAAATTATCTATTCTCGGATTTTTTTGACTGCGTTTAATTTATTGCATGATTTTGCCGAAATTTGCCATCACAACAGAAGTTTACCTGTACAAGATTTTTATTAAAAAATATCTGGGTTCTATTAATTTTCTTGAGTTTAGTAATCGGATGCTGATGGATTCTATGGCCGAGCTACAGTTTGACTAATGAACGTTGCGACACTAAGAAACTCAAATAAGGTTTTTTATTTTATACCAAATATTTTTTTCTTCACTCCCTTACACTTTTTTATTAAGTCTACTATATGATTTTTAAAAATACTAGTAAGTGAATTTACGTTACTTCCATGCACGATATTTAATCCATATTTCGTCTTCAATTAAAGTTCAATTAAAACACAGATAAAGCTATGATTTCTATGAAACTTTTATTTTACTATAATGCTTGGACCTTGCCGTTGTGTACCAAGTAAATGTTATTTAATTGACCGCCTCTGGATTGATTACAGCAATGGGTTCTTTTGAGGTAGTTTTCGAAAAAAATACAGCCTAATGATACCTCCAGCCCATGACGAGCACCAATCCACAATCACTTCTGGGTTCTCCGAGGCCCATATGCGACAATTGTGCTTGTTGACATATCTGCCGAGTGAGAAATGAGCTTCATCGCTGAAGAAAATTTTGTTTTTTTGAAAGCCCACGTTTGAACTGCCTCTTTTGTAGTAAGTTTTAACTATTTTTACGCGTTATTTGTTTTCTAAACTAAATAAATAACACTTCAGATGACAGGTATTTAACAGCTGACAGCCTTGCCAGACTGGTGGTTTTGAAAAATCCTGCATAGTAAGATCTGGAGACATTATTGGGAAATTTTTGTTGCAATTTTTCCATCAAAAATTTTCCATTACCATCATGTTGAAACCACACATAATTGAAAACGGCTCTCGTTTTAGCGTAGCTATTGAAAGAAAAGCTCTTCCAACATGTTTATGTAATGTCTTGGTAGCAGCAATCATGAACTACGTTGTATATCGTTGACGCGTCATTTTATTACCCAGAATGTATCGTAAATAGAATGTTGTACTGTTTTCAGCAAACACCTTATGTGGGGATTGCTGGAGCGATGCACATCTATTCCTCTGAAGCTCTAAATGTAATGATAGAAGTTTTGGCATTTTTGATCTGTACATTAAGGCTAGGGAAGTTCCCGAGATATTTGCCGTTTTTTCTGGTATTTCGTCCGAGAATCCTGGGAAAATTTGCGACTTCGAAAACACGAACTTTCGATAAAAAAATATTTTTAATCCTCAGTTACTAAGTAGACACAGCACTTCAACCATGCCTCTTTTTTTATGAGATATGGTAAGAACGAATAAATAACTCTTTCGATAGATGACTTTTGCAATTTGTATTTGTAATTTGTGTAAGTGCGAATAGAAGGATTTATTTTCGTACTCAAAATTCTACTCAGACAGTTTGGTGATCGCTTGACCCAGTCATTTCGAGTGCGTGTTAAAAATGGACACCAGCAAAAAGGAGAAAATACGCCATATTTTACAGTTTCTCTTTGATAAAACGAAAGTGCAAACCAGGTAGCTGACAACGTGAGTAGTGTTTATGGTCTTGAAGCTGTAACAGCCAATCATGCGCCAGTTTTCGAAACCGTTTGGTAACACTTGAATAAGACTGGATACAAAAAGAAGCTCGACTTAACGTAAAAACAAAGCTCATGGTCAAATTGTGGTGAACCAGTGCAAATGGCGTCTAAGCCAGAATAAACAACCAGGAAAGTTTTCCTATAATTTTGGCGGGATTAGCAGCTAAACACCCCTAACGCCAAATTCTTATTTCGTACTTATCCTGTCAACAATTGTCTGAAGGAAATAATCGCCCAGAAAGGGTTAACTTTGACCAATGGGGGACATATACATGTTGCTGCATTCAAAACTAATAAACGATAATATAATAATAAATAATAATATATGTAATATATAAATATATATATATATAATAATATATAATATGTATATATATTATGAATAAAGCTTTTACTTTTGTTTATTATTTATTCGTTCCAATCTATTTCACCGTATTCAAGTTATTACCCAAGTTTTGACAACGAGGACGTAGCGATAGATAATTTCTTTTGTTCTGCTGTCTGGCATTGACGAGTAAAGGGTAATGAAGCATATGTCTCTTCTACGACTTTGCCGATATAGAGTCAGATGGTTTATTTGGATATATTAACATAACATGGTGGGTCTTACATTCATCTGTGCTGACTATTCTGATCGATGTGGGTCTTCTCAACGATATGACACCAATTCTAAGACGCCAATTGACATCCACTATATGAGTTTTCCAACGGAATCCAAAATTCCATCACATTAATTAGTTAATGATGAGCTAATTCGTTAGAGATGAAGACTTACATGGAAAAGAGTCAACCGCCTTTTCCACCTCTCTTTTATTATCGTTCTGCGCCGGTGGTCTTCTTAAATCACAACTGATCTATATAAGTTCCCTCCGACTTACTGGCAAACATATATTAGAACTGACATTTTAGTTTATTATACGACGAACATAGAAAATAATTCAAGCGATTAGGTCTTCTAATCTCCTTCTTCAAATCAAATTGTCAAATGACAATTCTCCAGTGAAGTTTCAGTCGCCCCCTATTGCGTCGCCCATCGATTTCGTTGTCGGAAACTTTTCATACTGAATTATTTGTGTCCATCCGCATTACATGTTTCCAGCCAACACAATCGTTGTATTTTGATGAGTTTAATAACGGTATGCAGGTCACGGGTCGTACGACGCCGGTGCTGTCCGTTAGCGACAGTTTTTAAATATATCTTTCCGGATATTTTTCTCTCGAAGACTCTAAGAACTGATTCATGCATTTCTGTCGTAACTCAGGATTCTGCTATGTATAATCAATGTCTAATGAAAAGTAAGGTTCTTGTTCGTCGATAGAGGTCTTTGCTTGCTTGGCCTACAGTAAAATCTGTTAGCAATGTCTAATTAAAATGTCTGCAGTAGCTCATTCTCGTTAATGTAATTTTTTTTTTAACGGGAACCATCTAGAATTTTAAAGTAACACACATAATTCCGTTTTGCAGACAATTTAATTTTTCAACCAGGAAACTGTACATGAAATTCTGACCTTGTGCAACCATTAAAGAAGAGACTGTTCTTGATGGATAAACATTAACTTTGTGTAGACAAATGTGTGGTTCTGTAAAGAGAAGAAGGCTTCTGTTACAGAAAAAATCTAAAAAAACTTTCTTTTAGAAGCGAAGAGGAGTTATTTGCCATGCCATATCTTAGATGAGATGGGATACACGGGAAAAAAATTATAATGCTTAATACTTTCTTAAATATAGTTAAGAAGTAGTAATAACTCATGGAACTCGAGGTAAATCTCAACCAAGGGCAACAGCGTGTTTTAATGTACGGGCTGGAAGGAAGTTTAATTAATATGAGGAATAAGGATAAGCTAGGAATTATAAAAAGGACATTTTCTCACCATGCTAATATTTAGATTCTTTATTTTAAAAAATGTGATGGAAATTTATTATAAATTGTGGGGAGTGTTTTTTAAACTGGGAAATGAAATTAGAATAGTATGAAAAGTGATTTTCCTTAAGGACAAATATTGTTGCTAATATCAAAACCATGAACTATCAGGAATTAAAATTGAAATACTGTTGTGTCCAAAAATAAATAGCAGTTTTTCCTATTTTGAAATATCTATTTGTTAGTTTAAGTCTATTTAAATGCCTTCATATATTCCACCTACACACAATGCCCTTTAGCCATCCCCGAAGCATGCCGAACAATTACATTGCGGTTCGGTCTTTAATATCTTCAATTGACTGAAAACGATGTCCCCAGGGTGGTCTTTTGAGTTTCGGAAATAGACAAAATTCGGACGAAAACTGTGACTATGGAACGATATTAAATAAATTTTTGGCTTAAAAGCTTCAAGCGAAATATTTCCTGTTTGCAGTTTGTTCCTAAGAAAGGGCCTCATAATGCACAACTCCACAGTAATCGAATAAAATCGTTAGCATAACCTTGATTTTCGGGCAGTTATTTCCAGATTATAAGCATGGAATCAAAACCCATCTCCCGAAATGTTGCGTATTGCATGCTGGTAGCCAGAAATCATCTTTTAACAGACTTTAAAGCGACGATTTTTTCCTAAATAAGTTTTGTGTTTATTTCGTATTTTGTTTGACTCCTTTGATGTTCAAAATATGTCTAAACCTTCACCCGGAGGAATGAAGATATACAACATTTGATGCGGCAAAAATGTAATATCAAGAAGGAAGCATTTTAAGCATAAGGTATCTTTTCACCAAATGCGTTTCCCGGCTTTTTAAGTCGATTGAGCGATGTTTGTCCGCTTGGCTAGTCGATACTACAGCTGCCGTAAATGTCAAAACCTGACACGGTTTAATATTTTCCCATTTTGTAGCCGGAGATTGTAAATGGGCTACATTGATCCACTTTTTCTGGTACCCCCAATATAAATTAACCGATTTTTTCTATAGTCACTGGGAGGAATCCCAGTAACTCTTTAGCGCGGTGGGGATTTTAAATGGACTGGATCGGCTCGCACCTTCTGATACTTGCTACATAAATTGAATGATTTTCCGAAACTTAATTTCCTTTCTGTAACTCCTCATCTGCAATCTGCATCAACCCAAATTGTACTCTTTTCCATTGTTTCATAACTTCTCATAAAATTAAAAAAAAAAAAATCGATCAAATAACCTCACTCACTTCCGTATATTGTTGGGTTTATATCTTCCAATCGGTTGCACTAAATATTATAAAGTTTTGAACATGTTCAGCGATTTCCAAATTAGGGTCTCACAATGAAAACGGAACACACTGTCATGGGTATGACAGCACCTCCCACATAAATTGACTGATTTAGATTTTTAATTTCTAATTGATCGATTGCAGTAGTCTACATTTTTATTGATAACATTGTTTTACAATTCTATACAAAACCGTAAAAATCGATCACGTAACCACGTCTTTTCTGGTATGTTTCATACAAATGACCGATTTAAGCTATATGTTCGTACTCCCAGGTGACCGACTGTGGAGCGATGGTTAGTTAGTACACGCGACTATCGTTTGCATGATCGCAGGTTCATCCCCGCATACAGACAACTATCATTATTTGAGCGGCAGTCACCTCTATGTGTCTGACGAAAACTTCGTCGAGTCGAGTAATTAACAAGTCTTGTAAATGCTTCCCAAACTATGACGTTCAGAATCGTCGTTAGACTGTAGACCCCATTGAGTGAGCCTTAAAAGTAGAATGCATATAAGCTCACTGAATGGGAGAAGCTCTCCCATGTCACATTCATGGGATTCAAGGGATTTTGTTTTTTGTGTTCTTACCTCCATATATTTCAATCGGCTGTGCCAAATTCGGCGAAATTCACCATATATTACATGTTTGATAATCTAAGTTCCAAAAATAAAAATGGGTGACGTTGTCACCTCCAACCCGGTATCAGCCATACGAATTAACCGATTTATCGAAATTTGATTTTCCATTGTAATCCCTAATTCGTAGCCTGCAGTTATTTAAATTCTCATCGCATATATTGCGTTATAACACTTGGTAAAATGTGAAACAATCGACGAAATATCCACACACTCTTTGGTACCTCCCATACAAATTACCTTATTTAACTTATATGTTCGTACATTCCCAACTTGCACTATATTCAGTGTAATTGAGCTCGCATCAGGCATTTAGTACTGTGAATAAAATTAGATTAAACTGCCTTAGAGTATCACACAAACGAATTAGTCGATTTGGCAAAAATCTGTGGCATTTTTACATTTCCTAAACGGAGGACTTCAGAAAGTCACAATTTTTTTTTTTATTCTTCGAAACATTTTTATTAATTCAAAATATTTTTTGCTGCATTACAAAAACGGACGTTGGTTGAATATCAGTTCACCTGACTGAAATTTCTGTACTGATTTAAAATGAAATTGACTGATCCGTTTGAAATGTCAGCATCGCCTGCCATATCCTTCTTAAACTATGGTTTTAGTACATCGGATTTGTTGGACGTTTTCAACTCGTTCTCGGCCTTCTTTGTACTGCCACTTGAAAGCATTTCTTAACAAGAAAGTGTTTTCGCCGAAAGCTTTCTGCAACATTTTAAATGTTTCTGTAGTAGAAATTCAATTTCGCTCAACAAAAATCGCCAAAATCATTATTTTGCGTCATACAAAATTTAAGCGTAGCTCAAACACTAACGATTTTTAAGATGTAAAATTGAATACACGTATCTGCTGAAAAATTAGGAAAAATAAATATTTCTGAGATTCGATATATGGGTGTGATTTCAATTGATTACCGAGTTCAGTTCTTAGAAACGGTAGTATGTTCAATTGTGACTATGATTCATACATCCAAAACGGAACTAATCACAATTTTATTCCGCTTCTGCTTCAGTTTATGGAGCTTTTTTTACTTGTCAGCAGTTTTGCTTTCATGTGGGAAATTTAAATTCACAACATATTCAAAACTTGTAACTTGTAGATAGTTGAAGACCTTGGCATTGTAAATTTCTCCACCAGAATGAACAAAACTACATTAGCTTTTGGGCCTAATATCAGCTGAGAAGCGGAACAATTTACAACCGTAATTTTATTCCGTATCTTAGAACCGAAGTATAGGTTCAATATAGGTTTTATCGTTACGATTTAGGCAACAACTTTTTCGATACATTTTTATTAAGATCCCCCTTCAAAACGTTAACATTTTCTGTAATTGATTTGCTTTGTGCCAAACATGTCTCCAATTTTATCCACCTTATCCGGTTTAGCCTGATTTTATACCCTCACACGGTGGGATAGGATTATGCTGCAGACATTCACAAATTGTGGCTCTCTATCTGCGTTGTCATGATTTTTCTTCGGAAAAATGTTTGAACCTTTAGCTTGGTTAAAAATGAATTTTTTTATTTGACCAACTGTTCAAATTAGAATGTAATTCCAATGTAAATATCATTATTCTAGGGTTCATTTATGTCCATACGCAATTACTCCCTAGACTTAGCATAAAACAAACTTATTTCTTCAACAATTCATCTTTATTCACCACCGCAGTCTATATGTGAAGTGATAGGATCAGCCCATGCTCTTCTAACATTTCGAGGATATTATTAAAAACCTAGAAAAGTTGTTCAAATATCCAAATATTTCTCCCTGGAAAATTATTGAGAGCTTGAAGACTTTATTTTGCATGGTTAGAATGATCGAATATGCATCATTTTATTAGATTACTTATTGCCATTTAGAAAGTAATTTCATTATGCCTCTCTCTCGTAGAAATTCTAGTCCATATTGGTAAAATTTGGGACAGTCGAATTTCACAACATTCTGTTGAGACAAATTTCAGTAAAATTGTTTGCCACAGATAGGACAAGATGCCTGTTTCAGTTTATAAGGTGAATGCATGAGAACCTCGTAATCAAGTTTCCAAACCTTCTGTCGAGTCACTATCAACACTATCACTGTGTGGCCTGGCGTTATCCTGATGGAAGACAATTCCTCCGTTATTGGCCAAGGCTGACCATTTTTGAGTGCTGGCTTTGTTCAGGCTTTTCAATCTTTGACAGTACAGGTTGCCAAAGATTGTGAATAATTCACTCACAATTCCCCTAAACGCACGGCAACAAAATTGCCTGACCGCCAATCCTGACTCGATCACTGTTTGAACCCGCTTATCGCGATTCGACCATGACCGTTTTTATTTGACGCCGTCATAAGTGACCCACTTTCCATTAGCAATCACTTTGATTTTAGAAATGGGTCGATTTTGTTGCGATTAAGCAGCGATTCCCAGATAGTAATTCGGTTCACGAGGTTTTTTCTAGTTGACTCGTGTGGGACTCATACATCGAGCCTTTTTTATATCCAGCCTAATTGAAGTGGCCTCTAACTGCTTTTTGGTGTAATGTTTAGCTCCTGGATAATCGTAATAGTCCTTGCATTAAGGTCGGACTTGACGATCTACATTATCCTATGGACTCTTTCGCGTGATTGGCTGTTACGCTATTCACACATTTTCAGGCGCCTGTTTTGCATTTTCGTCTTTGTCAAAGAAAAATTATAAAATATGGCGTATTTGCTCATTGCTGATATCCATATTTGGGGCGCACTTAAACAGTACCGAGTCAAGCAATCACAATCTAAGTAGTTTTTTAGTTTTTTAATGCAAGAAATGTTATCCTTGTAACGCCATCTATCGTGGACCAATAGCATTTATACAATACAATACAAATTATTAAATTTATCTAAAGGAGTACGAGTATATATGCCTTTTCTAGAATTTTACCTAAATCAAGGCCACTAACAAAGGCTCTTCTCTTTTGCTTTCCTTCGCATGATACATTCTACAAATATTGATGTAATATTATTAAGTACTAAGCTCTCCTACACAAGTTGTTGATGAATCAAGTTTTGAAACAACTCAGGGCAACATAAATTATTTGCCAATTATCTGATTAAGGCGATCATTGTGGTCGTTGAACCAGGAACAGTTTTCCTAAGTTGACTCCAGTAAATTGAGTCGATTATGCAGACCTTTAAATATGAAAATTTTTTTTCTAATTTTTTGAAATTGCAATTACAAATTTTTGAAAAAGTTTAATTTTACCTATTTGGAATGACTATATTTGTTAGTGATGATTTCCGAGTGAGAAAAATTTAAATTTATCATAAAAATAATATAAAGATTTTAAAAACTTCTATCATATTTTATAAGTTCTACAATGTTTTCTTTAGTTTTTGCATCATATTTCAATGAAATTTGAAAAATTCTACTTCTATTTTAAGCCACCTTATTTTGCAAATACATTTTGAATGCATTTTTCTGAGAAATATTTATCAATTTTTACGGATTTTAAAAGTACATTTCTTCCCTCCGTGTGTTGGTTTAATTTTACAGATATCTCGAAATAACGATTTGCAAATACTACTAAATAGACATTTTTTAAATCCTTAAAAAAATGCTTATTTAGTTCCATTTGTGAAAAGTTTCTACAAATATCGTTCAGACTAAAATTAACATCAATGGCACTGTAAAGCAAAATTTAGGTCATTTTGTTTAGTAGCAGTTTTTGTTGGATGGCTGGGATTTGATAGTCCTGCATAAATAGTCTGCTATAAATATTGCAATGAACTACATCTGGTGTTTACATGTCTTCATTGAAATTTAACAAGGACTATTTTATATTTAAAATTTAATGGATGTACTAAAACAGAGCGTAATATGTTTTTCTACACAAAGTGATAGCATTATCTTCTGACATACGAATGGAACGTAAACCGAAACTTAGTAACTCTTCAGTAACACCATAACAACAGCTATTAATCATCTAATGAACAAACGCAACGTAAACAAACGTTTGTTTACGATAAGCTAAGACAAGAGTAAACAACTTCTTATTCATTACCCGCCTGTTTCCGTCACCGACAAAGGCGCCTGTCAGGATTTCAAATCTTCCCATAAGAAATTCCACTTAAGAAATCGATAGACTTTACTGCTGATGAAATTTGAATTAGTTCGATTAGTTGTTTTTATGATTAGTTATTTTCCTTCTCCGATATATCACTAACAAATTTTTATACACAAAGATATCTGTGTTCAGAAGGAAAAACGTATTAAGTGGAGTTAGGATAAAGTCAAGTTTATTCGTTGTTATTATTGTGCTTATTTGGATGAATATTTATTTCGAATTTCCATTCTCAAATTCGATGTAGTTCACAAGTTATAACAACTTTTCAAAGCGGCGATTTTTGATAAATTACGTAGTATCTTGGAATATTACTATTAGTTAGAAGACACTTTTTTGTCATTACTGTTTATGTCCTTAAGACAGATATTGTGGTTTATGGGAGATTTCAAAATTCCGTGCATTTCGAAAGTTATAACAGATTTCCGAAATAGCGATTTTTTTTTAAAAAGCTTAATATCTCAAAACGGAAAATACTTGTAGTTGAGTTGTTTTTCCGTGGAAGCACAGATATTATTATTTATTTTTTGTTGTATTAATATATTAATATACATATATGTGTTAATATTATATTACTATGTATCAAATGAATAGTAACTTTGTAAATTTTAAAATGCATTTCAACCTTAATTCAATAAACACGAATTCGTACCTCAGGATATCAGGCAAATTGAGGTGTAGATTTTTTCGAAAACTAAATGGTTTTATCGCATCACATTTAACAGAAATTTGGGTTGAAATTTTAAAGAGTCGTTAAGGGATTTCATGTCGTTTTCAATATATACTAAACAAATTCATATCGTGGCTAAAAATATTTGTGAAAGACCCAATTTATAACTAAAACCGATTGGGCGCTTATTTATCGGGACATATACATTTTTGTCTTTAGGATTTTTTTTTTTTATTTGGCTACTTTTTAATATTTTTCGGTGCCATGTGATGGTTACTATCTTTTCCAAAGCTTTGTAAACCCAAGAATTTTATTATTTTCATAATTGTATTCAGCTTTTCCGAGATATGTACACATTTCTGTTTTTAGCGATTTTTTAAGAAATTAGTATTACGTTTAATATAATCGGTAAAGTCCTACAACAAATTTCGTCATTTCGCAATTAGGTACTGTGAAGCACAGATATGTTGCTATTTCAGCGATTTTTTCGTTTGAGAACGTTAGGAACATTTTCATACAGTACATAACTGGTTTCTCTCTTTCACTAAATCTCTTAGAATACTCATAATTTGGATGTTTTCGACATTAGACGGTTCGTGGTCGAGACCTTGGTAAGTTTGTACTTTACAGATTTTTATTCTTTTGTTTGGCGATTTTTTGTTTAGTTTTTAACATCATATTGTGGGTATCACTATTCAAAAATCGGTTGAAAATGTAAAACAGTCGATTATTTCGGCAATTGGACTTTGTTTGTTTCTGAGCTACTAATTTTTTCACGTTTTATCAATTTTTGATTTTAACGATTTGAAAAATGTATGCTAGTTAATTGGTTAAAGTTCCTCACTTGGACCAAATATTTGGGTATTTTCACGATTGGACGCCTTGAAATATGAACATATTTATATTTTGGCGTCATTTTTATTTGGTTACTTTTCGGATATTTCTTTACACGATACAGTGGGCAGTGGATCTCCCATATCCCTAACATTCGAAAAATTTGGTTTCATTAGGCGTTAGAGGCGATTAGAAGAGGCTCCGAGTGCGACTTATCGAACAATGTATGTTATTACTTAATTTTTTGTTTTTGTGAAAGCGAATTCTCCTAAAAATACACTTTCTTAATCGCAAGCTTCCCTTTCCCTACAACTACAACAAATTGCAAATGTGTTCCAATTTCAGAAATTACAGTTTGCCTGCCTCCTTAAGTGATACAAAACGTATACTACATTATTCATTTTCCTCCCATTGGGCCTATGGTATAAATCATTTCCCAAATTTCTATTTGTCCTCATTGCCGGATATCTCCCATTACACAGCGCATATGCTTTGATTGACTTCTCTGAAGTCCAAGTCCACAAGTTGGAAAAACGTTGTGCTCTCTTGTTATTGCTGTGAAAATTTATTCACATTTGTTTCTAAGTCAGCCCCGAGATATTTTGTGGTTGTGTTCCAATGATTCCTCTGTTTGTGTAATGAAAGCTCCCGGCATCCTTATTCGTTCACTTCAATCATCGTGGCCAGTCGTTGTTGGTACTTTTTTTTGGTATTCTGCCTGATTTGGTGTTAATCAATGAAATACATTTCTAGGAAAATTTGCCGTCCAAGGCTGAATGAATGTGATGGATTTCTGGCCATGTCCTAATTTATTCATACAGTTGAAGTTTGATAAATTATCAAAGATGGAAATAATTAATTAGGACATTGAGTATTGGGAGGGGAGAGCAATTTTCGTATACAGATCTTAATATTGGCAATTAATTGCAATGGGATGGAAAAGCTGGTAATAGCTTCCTTACAATTTAAGGAATATGAGGAAGATATAAATATGTATGAGTCTACTTGTAATGCAAAATTAAACAAATTCAAAGAATTTTGCTACATTTCCTGTAAGTCATTAAGTTCTTAATGTCATAAAATAATGTTAATATTGTTAGGGGTCTTTCTTCTTTGAACAAGATGGCAAATTAATGTTCAAATTATTCATTGCCAAAGGTGGAAGCCTCTATTAATGGGCATGAGTGTAAGGACTTGTGTAAAAGCAGTTGTATTACTCTCATTCTACATACTTTTGCTGAACTTTAATACGTTTGTTTTGGAATGTATATATTAGGCAGTGATTTAAGATATCTAATATATATTTTTCATCTAATTTTAGCTGTGAAAGAGCATTTTTTGATATATTTGTCGTGACCAGTTTTGACAAACTTTCCATAAAGTCTGAAAACAAAAGTCAAATTTTTCCTACATTTAACCGGAATAAGTCTAGAGTTAACTTTGTCAGGATGAGGTAAAACTTTGCACAGTCGCATTCTGATTTGAGCGCATTCTTTAGGATGTCCCTAGGTAGAATGATGATGACAATCCAAGCTATTCAACTGCGGTATAAGATTTTTACACATCACAAATAAAGGCCTGTCCAATGTGTTATTTGAATGACCGATGAGTGTTCCCTCCACCCTGATAGCGCCTATAAGTTAAAAATGGCTTTGGCATTTCGATTGTTCAAAGACATGTTTAAGTTTGGTATACCTGGGAACCTATTACATTGTCACCGTGTGTCACCAGATGCTCAAAGTTTTCAGTAAAGATAAGAACAATTTTAGCACGTAATTTTATAGCAAACTAGGCTCTAGACAGGGCGATGGTTTATCATGCGACCTCTTCAGTACATTTTTAGAGATAATAATGACGATGGCATGGATATCATTGGTCGAAAACTGTTATATGATACTGCAGCCTTTCCAAGCATTGAGAAGAAGTTAGCAGTAATGGGTTTGGTGACAAACTTTGATATAATTCATTTGTTTGTTTCAAGGGAAGAGAGGTCTTCCCATTCAGGACGCCTTTGGAGTGCTAACAATAGCAATATTATATTGATTCATGAATTTAACTACAAATGAAATAAATAAGTTCTGCTTGGCACCAAATAAAGAGAGCGCTTTGATAATGATAATGCCCCCCCTAGATGAAGACAAGTTCAACTGTACCCGACGGTAGACTAATTTATTCACTTCGATAAAAAAAAAAAACTCAAACTCTAACAATGTGAAATTTGGCACAGCTATCTGTCACAGTGCCATAAATTTAAAAAAAAGTATATATATTTGAAATTCGATGTACTCTCTGATTTCAAATTATGCATTAATCTCAATTTTTGAAAACGATAGTATATTTCAGCTTTAACAATTCAGAAAGTTAACTTCAATAAATAACGGGTTAATTTTTTTACTTATTGATGTGACTACAGTAGCGATCTACTGTATCACTTATTTGTGTGTTTCCTAATTGTGTTCAAGACCCGCCAATTGTTTTGTTGCGTGTTCCCTACTTGTGTTCCAGGACGGTATCACCTCTGGGCTGATACCCGTTTGCGCGAGTTCCTGCCCTTTAAACAGCGTTCTACGGCACTTATGGAGGTCTTGTTTACCTGAAAGAAAGAAATTCATTCGACTCCAGAATGATTTAACGAATCTGGCCATTTTCTTCCTTCTGATCCCCACTTGGTGGGGGATTTATATAAAATCTTAACCTACCCTAAACTCTATTTGGATATGCCATTTCTTAGTCGTCTGGCTTCAGTTTTTGCCTTTATCCAAGGAAAATTGTAGACCAACATAGAAAAATTATTAATCGATATACGTATGTATTCATTCCCTCGACTGAAGGCATAAAAATACTCTGAATTAAAGCGCAATAGAAGAGACGAAACTGTACCCTTCTGAAGTCCACCGCTAGGGAAATGTAGAAAGACCTCCGATTTTTGCTAAAACGGCCAACTTATATCGTATTGGGTTTATGTTTTCACATTTTATTCAGTTTTATTCAGTAAGATAATACAATTGACGATAATTCCTGAAATTAGGTTACGAATTAGAGATTACAGTGGAAAATAAAATTTCGATAACTCAATCATCAATTAATTTTTATACTAGGATGCCCATTTTCTAAAAACAGTGTGGTTACTTGATCAATTTTTTCCGATACTATAGAAAAATGTAAAATAATGAAATGGGGGAAAAATATGTACTCTACAGCCAACTAATTAGCAATTACAGAGGTTTGATTGAATCTTAAAAAATTAAAATGAAAATGTCAGGATGAATGTGGCAATGTGCTTCGTTTTAATTCGGAGACTTTTTTTTAGCAAAACGCTCAACGTGTACAAAATTGGACTAAGTTTAGTGCAACCGATTAGAAGATATAAATTCAAAAATATATGGATTAAATCAGTCAGTATACATTTATTTCAAATTTTGCTATGAATTATGAAACAATGAAACGAACAAAAATGTGGGTAACAAAAAGTGACGAAAGAGGAGTTATAGGCGGGAAATTGAATTTTCAAGTATCGGTCAATTTGTATGAGAGACGCCAGAAGGGACGGGGCTAACATAGCCCGTTTATGATCACCGACTATGATCTGGGAAAATATTAGGCTGTGTCAAATTTTAAGAAGTTATATAAAAATTTACGGCATCTATCGCGCCCACCAGCCTGGCGGCCAGACAGACGGATATCGCTCATTAAACCTAAAAGGTCATAAAATGGATTTAGCCATAAGATACTTTGTTACTTTAAACGCTTTCTTTCTGGCTAATATATTTTTGCCGTGTTAAATTATAAATACCTTCATTCTATCTGGTAGTTTCTCTTTGCTGGTGTCCATATTTGACTCGCGTTCAAATAATACTTAGTCAAGCAATCACTAAACTGGCTATTTCTTTGGTACGAAGTCGTATCTTTCTTTCTTTCGTCAGGCCAATCTGCGGCCGAACATTCCTCTGTTGTAGCCATGACAAAATTCTACACAATTACATTCGAATTAACTTCTGCTCAGCTGCTTTCCTCTGTTTTATTCCATTCTACGGATTAGAAGAAAATTTCACTTGTAAAAGATTTATTTCAAACAACAACAACAATTTTGGGACAAAGCGTATTTTGTTTGGAAATTAAACTGGATTCCGTCCCAAAAATACGTTTTCCTACTTCCTGGGTAAGCAGTTTTAATAACGTCCTCCTATTAAATATGTATGTAAAATTGATTGTCCTGTAATTCTATTGACGGAGACGGTTAACACAGTTACAACTAATTTTCAATATGAAAAATTGTTCATACTTAAAAACTTGTGGTCCCAGCATTTATCCTCATTTTACATTATAAACGGATATGGATATGCGTTTAAAAATTTTTCCATCATTCTCCACTTCCTTCATTGATGCCACAATGTGGGTCTATGGCGAGTGGAAAGAAATTAATGAAGTTGCGACACCAAGTGGCATGTGAATTTTAAATGCGCATAATTTGGCGTTAATAGAGGTAAATCAAAACGGAATAGATGTAATGTAATGTAGGAAAAAATCATCACTTAGCAGAGAGGACAAGAGAGAGGACAAGAAAGATGTTCAATTAAAAATGTGCTCAATTAAAAATATTTAATTTTTCTTTCACTTTTCATTTATTATTTATTCCTGTTACCCAACTCTTGTTATCCTTTCAATCTGTAATGAAAATTTGTTCCATAAACATCCTTCCATGTTGTCATTAACGCAATTCTTGGAAAAGCTTTTCACAATATTAATCATCAATGTTGATTTTTTGTCTCTGGCATTTTAAGTTTTCAATGGATAATGTAAAGGAGGCAACAGAACAAAAACGAAAAAAGGTAAAAAAAACACATGACATCGCTGAATTATGGATTATTTTAGTTCCACCAGTTTTTCTGCTTTGTTCGACATCTGCAACAACAACAATGGGACAATAATAATGACAACAACCACGACTGCAATGGGGGCAACAACAATGCCATCAAATAGAACTGCATTTGAGTGCCAATAATAAAAAGTGTAAAGGTTCTTATGAGCGGTACTTAAAAAACAATCCAGAGACACGCACTTACCACACAAGCACTGCCAAATAACCCAGCATACTAAGCGAGCAGAGCCATCATGACAACATAAAATGTTATATAGCACAACGAAGTAATACTTCATTTAGTTTTTAACGCATAATTCTGTTAGATGAAAGATGCGACCATAAAAGACTATTTTCCATCGGTGTGCTTTTTAAATTTGCTCTCCCCTTGGCGACAACTTTGAGACGGATATCTGATTTGAAACCTGATATTATATAGGTGCAGCAAAAAGTAATTCATAATTTTTGCTCTAAAATGAAGACTTCATTTAGCATAGTTAGAATGATCCGATATGAGTCAAATATGCACCGTTTTAACATATAGCTTATTGCGTTTTTTAAAGATAATTCTATTATGCCTTTTTCAAAGAAAATCCTCGTCCCTATTGCGAAAAAGCTAAAACAATCGATTTTCTTTGTCTCTGTTGAGAAAAATTTTTTAACAGCCAAATTATTCGCCATAGGCAGTAAAAGGTGGTAATCAGTTGGCGCCAGGCATAACAATCCTCAAGCAAGCTCCCGGTGGTTTCGACGAGTCGCTATCGATGTGTGTGGCTAGCGGTTGTTCCTGATGGAACAAAATTCCTCTCCCGTTTGTCAATTGATTATTGGCGGTTGCTTCCTTCAGACGGTCCAATTATTGATAGTACAGGTCTGAATTAAAAGTTTGGAAAAGTATCTAGGAAAGTAGTCCATAGTAAATGATTCACCGACAATCTTGCGAAATACGCAACAAAACCTTCCTTGTCGTCAATCCTGGATTGGTCATCGTTTGTGTCAGATCGCTGCTCTTCAAACACTACTATTTTCGCTTGACATTGTGGTTAGTGACCCACTTTTGATCGCTTCGGAAAAGCAGTGATTTTGTCACAATTTTGCAATAGTTCGTAAATGGCCATAAGGTTTTTTTGCGTTAACTCGTGTGGCATCCATACGTAGAGGTTATTTTTGTGTCCAGCCTTACTCACTGATTCCAAACGGTTTTTTGCGCAATGTTAAGTGTCGGTGAGACTTGATGATTTTCATTATTCTATCGATATCTTCGATAATTTTCCATCCAGAGCATGGTGCATGTTTGAAACCATAATTGAGTTTTATTGGCTATTTATCGAACAAAAGCTATAAAATATGGCGTATTTTCTCTTTGCTGGTGTCCACCTTTGACGCGCTCAAACAATTCTGAGTCAAACAATGACAAAACTGTCTGAGTAGTTTTTTCAGTACGAAATTTTATTTTCTTAACGCCATCTACCATTATCCGATTGCATGTATATAAGGCAAGATGCAAATTACTAAAGCCATCTATTGGAAAAATGGGTTTGTGTTTACTATATCTTTATAATTTTTTTGGTAAAGTTTATATTTTCTAGCCTACTGCGTGAATGCAGCGAATTCGAGAAAAGCAAGGGCTTAGTCGATCGATAACCTTACACTTGGGAGTTCGATCGCTATAAAAGTTTTCTTAGATCTTAGATTCGGCGACTGTAACGCGTAGAAGATTGTGCAATATTAGAGACTTTTTCCACGTAAATGATGCGCCAAGTACTCCATTCATGCAAAAATGCATCAAATTGTTTTGGGAAACCGGTACAACAATCGAAAAACCAATATTCAAGGTCATCAAGAACAATTGAAAATGTTCTTGGGGCTCTGACGAACCCAATCTTTGAAATCGGAAACGGAAGGCAAGTCCTTTAAGTGTGCATAGAAGATCATCACATCGCATTTAGTACAAAGTCCTAAAACCTGCATCCGGGTGAAATGCAATTGGCGGAATAATTAAACCAAGCAATTGAGCAGGTTTCAAACTTTAGCAACATCTTATTTTCGAACAGAACTTATTTTTATTTTAATGGATACATTAATGAGCAAAACTATCTCTACTGGAGTGCAACGAATCCCATATGCAAGTGTGAAAAACCCCTTCATATATACGAGTATAGGCTGCAATGTCGTTGCGTGGAATTATCGGCATTTATTTTTTTGAAAATGAAAGTGGACGTACAGTTACAGTGAGCGCGTTATGTGGAGATGTTAGACCATTTTTTTTTTGCTCGAATTGCAAAACTTTACTGTCTGCAACCAAAGAACAGCAGGTTCCAATACATCTTTGTTGCGAGTCCGTGAAATTTTTTCTGGCAAATTAATCCCCCGGTGGGGTGATATAGATTGGTCTCCATACAGCCCCAGTCCCAATTTTATCCCTGGACTTTTTTATATTTCCTTCATTTCAGAACTATAGTTGTGATTGCATAAATAGCGATATTTTAAATTACGGATATCTTCCACTTTGTGGTCGTCTCCTTACGAACTTGCAAAGGTATGTCATTTGCGCAAAGTGAAGGAATTCACGGAGTTTAAATCTCAGAAAACCGAAAAAATTTGCCTATTTTCGCGATAGGATGACCCGTTTTGGGGATACGGCGATATATAAGTATTTTCAATAAAATTTGCACGTGTCTTTCATGATTTATCCACGGCTAATTCTCTACTGTAAGTGATGTGCAAAGTTGCTTAAAGTTACTCATGAGTAATGTAAAAATATCATAGGTAAAGACGTTGGATAACTGCTTACGGCGACAACTTATTTTCCACGGGTAATGTGTGCGGTTTCACGACTTGTGTCCGTGAGTGGTAACGCACCCACTGTCGTTAGTAGTAGGCACATGCCGTGCCTGCCAGGGGTAATGTGTAAGCGATCGTTCCGGCAATGTGCATAAATGGCTCATTTTGTAAGTACGGTACCCATTACCCATGAAATACTCAATACTATTAGAATCGACAGAATATAAAATTTTTACTCAACTTAGATATAAAAAGATATAGAAGAGATTCTCATATTCAGTGATCTTAAACGCACTTTGTTTGTAGACTCACTCAACCTTGATAGACAGCATACAAATAGCTTAAACAATGTTTTCCTTGATCTTCTAATTTCAGTTGCTTTCTTCCTTTCCAGTTGCGGAATGGTTAACGATTGCTGCATAGAAGGTATTCTAAAACGGCAACTTTCGAATCGTTTAAATTCGGTACATACAAAAGCTTTCCAGAAGGGGTTTCTTTCCTTTTTGTTTACTTTCCCACAGATTTCTTTCATATCCATGACCGGCCGCGGCGCGATGGCTAGCATACTCGACTATTGCTCGCAAAGTTCCGGGTTCTATCCCGTATACAGCCATTAATTATATTTAAGCGGCAGTAACCTCGATGTATCTGATGACTTTCTAAATGCTTTTCAAACTGGGGCATTCGGAATCGTCGTTAAGCTGTAGGCCCCTTAAGCGAGTCCAAAAATAGAATGTGTTTAAGCTTACCGAATGTGAGATGTTCTCCCATGCCTCATTCATGGGATGCAAGGGATTTTTTTTTTATCCATGATGCATTAGGCTATTTACACATTCTGCACTCACTACATCGAGTCGAAAAAATTCGAAAAGTTAGCAGCGTGGAAGAAATCTCGTCTTCAATTATTATGTCCTTCTTTTGGAATGGATAGTAAAGCCTTTCCATTTGATATATGCGAAGGACATATCATGGGCCATATTAGAAAATTGTGTTTGGATATGGTCATATTCTAACCAATAGATTGTAAATTGAAATTGAAAACGATTTTAGAAATTAGGTATACCACGAAGAAGTAATTAAGGACATACTCAAGGCATTCTTCTGAAGATCAGGTAAAAGGTCTCCTATATGAAACGAGAGGGAGAAAGCCCCAAATTTCTGTAATGGAGAACTGTAAAGCATGAATTCTGTTACCTGGTTATTCGTCAACACTCTAATAAAGAAAGTGGCAAACACCGGTTTTTCCCATTTGACAACAATCTGACAGTAAATGTGTGTTAAGGCCTTTGCTTTCATAAATATTGTAACAGTTACAGTGACAGCAACATGACACACCCGTTTTCAAAAATGGATATCTTAAAGGGATATCCTACCGCCAAGTTCCAATGTTAACAAACCCTTAAATCCGCTTGCAATAATAAGCAAAATTGTTTGCTGACACCGTAACTGAGGTATCACAAACAAGATAGCGAGCGCCAAAGAAAACAAGATCTCAGCTAAACTATGTTTATTTCTAACTGCGAAAAGGACACACACATACAAATACACTTGTATAGCCGCTCTTCAAGACTGTAGCCTGA
>JAHXMU010000102.1:315675-364042 GCA_019455685.1 Philornis downsi | reverse complement strand
CAGCAGCTGCAACAACAACAGGCGACAACAGTAGCAACAGAAATGAATTACGATTGTGATTGAAACCACAAAGAGAAGCTCTTTAGTGGAACATTTGTAACGTCAATATGAGGGCTACATATTTGTGCATATCGCACAAAGGTACAAATATATCTGCCAGACGCTACATGATAGCTGTATGCGTTGTAAAGCGGCACTGTGGGAGGTTTAAGCACAGTTTCACGCTACTGTTATTGTCAAGAAAAATAGAAAAAAATCATAGTTAACCTCAGAATGGTATAAATGGTTAAAATTACCCTATATCGGTAAAGTTAGTCGAATTGAAACAGCGTGGAATCTACGCGGTTTTATTAAATATTTTGTTTTTAAACTATTTTCTAAAATAATTAAAAATTGTTGTTTTAATTACTTCTTTTTTTTAGAAAATAAAAGATGACTCAAAATTTGGCTTCGTTTCAAACGTACTGTTTTTTTATTTATTTATATGTATTTATCAAATTATTTCTACATCTAAACTTTCCCTTAAGTATTAACCATTTTATAAATTAATAAAAGACTGAATTTTCAAAAAAATTTGCGTACAGTGTGCAGGCTTCATTTTGGGTTCACAACATATGCTTCTCTTACAGATTTTTTTTATACATTCACCGCTTTTTATATGGACAAAACGACGACTGTACGACTGTTTCTTTAATTGGAAAATTTTAATTTTTGGTTGTGTGTTGTTAACATTTTCGATACTGTTTTCATAGGAATTAAATAATGGTGGAATTGATTTTTTGCACTTTCGGAAACATCAATTCAGCAGGAATTCACAAAAAGACAAAGAAAAATTATAATTTCGAAATCAACAAGACAAATACTAAGTTATGCAAAATGAACTGACATCAACGGTGAACTTTGTCGTAGTGACGAAGTGAGTTGTAAGAATTAAAAAAATTAGTTCTTTTTTTGCCTATGATCGCACACAGCAAAAAAAGAAAAAAAGAAACAGAGTGTACGTCTTTTCGGCGAACGAATGCCGTTCTACGTTTAATAAATCTCAAAACCATTTATGTGCTTCTAAGTCAATATTTGATGGGAAATTTGTAGTTCCGCTTGACAAATTACAGGCATTCCTGGGGAGGGATAAATGACAGATGGGCGTTAAATTATAATAAATGCAGTGCAATCTAATGAAATATATAAATCTATGGGTTAAATCAACCAATCTGTATCAACCGAAGGTGTTTCTAGCTGTTCAATTTTTTCAAGATTTACCAAGTATTACAATGAAATGCAATTGACAAAAATACAGAAAAGAAACACACATATACCTATACTTGTGCAAAATTAAACTAAGCTACACATACATCTTCACTTGAAAACATGCGAAGCTGAGTGAATGCTTTATTTTCTGTTAACCTGATACTGGAAATCGAATAGCCAGGATTGTAAACACTTCGTAAGCTCTAATTTCTCTGCGCATTTTGAATTCAAAAGAATTTCATTATAAATGGATTTGCAAGGCGTTAATTAACATTGTAGATTAGCTCTAACTCAAAATTTACACAATCAAGAAAAATGTGTTATCATCTTTTAAAATGTAGAGAGGACGCTGCACCTTTTTGTTTTCAATTCTAAAGTGCAATTAAGTTTCATTCCATTTATGTTATTTTCAATGAAACGTCCTTTTGCCTTGATGGAAAATCGTGGAAAATTGGCAGATTGCTGTGAATAAATGCTCCAATAAAAAAGCTATGTTTTAAATTACTGAACTCTCTTATAACCTACGAACTCCTCTTTCGGTTAGGAACTGCAAAGAAATTACTGGTTTTTTTCAAATCATCTAATTAGTACGTGAGATGTAGTCAATTTCGTACACAAAACTAAGTTAACTAAAAACTTTATGCCAGCTGAATTATATTGAATTTACTGCTGTAGAATGAAAGTTGTGAATTTATGAGTATATTTAGATAATATGTATGGGAGGTGTCATAGGGCGTGGTTATATGTCGTGGTTTTAGCGAACATTATAACATAATGCAATTGACAAGAACTTCAGCTACTAAAGTGTACGAATTAGATGTTACAGAGGAAAAACTACATTTCGATAAATCGGAAACATACCAAAGAGGTCTGTCGTCCATTTTTACTCATGAAGTGCACTAGATTTTATCGAATTTAAAGTAACAGCTTGAAAGATATAAAGCTAAATTAAATTATTTCAACAGGTTAAATAGGTTGTTTGTATGAGAGGTACCAGACGGGGCATTGTTACTTGATTGATTTTTCCAAGTTCTACCTAGCATTATGAACCACTGCCATGGACTGGAAAGGAAATTCTATATTCCGGCTATCTAGCAGAAATTACAAAGACTGATATAGTCCAATTTGTATTGGAGATACCTGAAAAAGCTTGACAATGTGCTACATTTTTGTTTCCAGATCCAGCGTGTACTAAATGTGGCTAAATTTAGTGAAACTGAATAAAAGATATTAAGCGGAGAAAATGGGAGTTATGTCGGTCATTTGTATGAGAGGTACCAAAGGGGTGTAGATAATCCGTCGATTTATATCAAATTTATTCAAGCATTGCAAACCAATATTGTGGCCAAAAATATTGGTTGCTGTAGTAAGAGGTGCTAAGAAATAAACAAATGTCGAAAAATTGGTCTATTTGTATGGGAGACACCAGAAAAGGTTTGCCTATATAGCCAATTTACAGTTCCCTGCTACGATCTATCAGAGTATTAGTCTGTGTCAAGTTCTAAGGAGTTTCTTAGAGATTTACGGCAGTTATCTTGTCTACCAGCTAGCCAGCCAGACAGGCGGACATCGCTCAATTGACTTAAAAAGTTATGAAATACATCGGTCGGAAGATGGTTGTGTTTTAAGAGCATCTTCCTACCTTCATTCCTCCGATTGTAGGTATAAAAATTGTATTAGACGATACGTCAAATTTAAGTCTTTATGTAAATTCAAATATGTTTCCAAATCTTGAGGGGATATAAAAAAGTCAGTTAAATTGCATTCTTTAGACCTTTTCCTGACATTATTGACACTCATTGTTGGATTTGTTGGATATTCTACAAAGGCTTTGACAAGATAAAGAATATAGCGAAAAATATAAACGCTAAAGGCCGTATTCATGACACATATGGCCATTTAATAATAACGTTTTCATGGAAAAATGCTTTTCAACTACACTAAAAATTATTATGAATAAAACCGTAAGAGTCTTATTCATAACAATTTACAATCGGTTTAGTAAAGGCTTAATAAGGTAAAGTAAGTTATTTTATTCGTAAACTAAAAATTGCCTTATTAAACGCTTTAGTCTGTAAGTTTTATCGATTCTGATTTCTATAAAGCTATTTTAGCCAAATTATAGAGAAACATGTTTACAATTGCCTGAAAATTTAGAGCAATGTTCTTATTTCAGCCGTTTCAAAAGTAAAGTTAAATAAAATATACATAAAGCTAAGATTTCGATGAAACTTTTATTTTATTATAATGTTTAGTCATTTTAATAGAACGCCTCTGGATTGGTTGCAGCAACGGATCCATTTGAGGTAGTTTTCGAACACTTTTTCGCACATTTCGGGCGGTATCTCGGCGATGACTTGACAAATGTTGGTTTTCAAATGCTCCAACGTTTGGAGATTATCCGCATAAACACGAACTTTGACGTAGTCCAGCACAAAAAGTCTAACGGCGTCAAATCACACGAACCTGGTGGCCAATTGATGTCGATAAAACGTAAAATTACGCTTTCTGGAAACTTTTTATGCAATAAAGCCAAAATCGGTAGTGTTGTTGTGTGGCTCGTGGCACCGTCTTGTTGAAACCACATATCGTCCAGTTTAAAATCTTCGATTTCAAGTTAAAAAAAATTGACTATCATACGGCCATAGCGCTCTGAATTGACGCTCCACCAGTGTCATTTTCGACAAAATACGAGCCAACGACACCTCCAGGGCATAATGCGCACCAAATGGCAATGGCTTCTCCACATTCAATTTTGCTTGTTGACGAAATCACCAAGTGTGAAATGAGCTTCATTGCCCAAGAAAATTTTGTTTGAAAAATCAGCATTGAAAGCCTGTCGCCCTACCACGCAATCAACATATCTACGACGTGATGAGTGGTCAGCCGGATTTATTTGTTGCGTTGGTTGGACTCTATGTGGATGGAGGTGCAATCGACAAAATCGGATTATCCGCCACACTTTCACTAACAGAAGCGATATTTTCGGCAGTACGTACATGTGGCCTGATCACATCTGTAACCCTTCCAGTCTTTTCAAAATTTTTTACAATCTTTCCAATTCTTTGGACAGTAGGTCGATTATGACGACCATAATTATCCCGTAATGCACGAGTAGTACCGACGTTTGAGTCGCCACTTTTGTAGTAAGTTATAACTATTTTTACGTGTTCTTCGCCTTCTGTTGTTAAACGATCCATATTAGTAAATGGCAAACCTTTCACTAAATCAATTTCAGTAGACAGGTATTTAACAGTTGACAGCTTTGCCAGATCGGAGGCTTGGAAATCTGAAACCATGTCCTGAGTATTATTGTTATTACGATTGCCAACAATTTTCCTTCGATTCGATTTTTCGAATCGATTTATTGCATGCATAAATTCAATATAACAATGTAACTTAGTCATATTCGGTTTTCATATACGATTACTCAAAAACTCAAATTATTATAATTGAAAATTCTAAAAATCCTTCCCATACTTTTTGGAAAATTATTGTTAAATATTCAAGTATTAAATATTTCCTTGTCATACTATTGAAAACCTGCCAATAAACAATTGAAAATTGCGGATATTTTGTTATTCGGCGCATCGGTTCCAGTTTATCTTTTTTCACATTACAAATGGTTTCATATTTCACGGAAACAGTGTTGTAAAAACGAGACAAATATCTGTTATTTGTTAAAATAGTCCTAATGAATTTTTGTTTTTTTTTTTTTTTTTTTTTTTGGTTTCATTTATGAATAAGACCTTAACTCAATAAAGTTTTTATTGGTTGTTGCTTTAGTTTATTGGCAAATCCATCTTCAAAAATTGTCTAAAGTACTCACAAATTGATCATTTAGTCAAAATTATAAAATTGTTTTCCTGGAATGTCCAAAATCAGGACCAAAACTGATGAACAGAAAATGCTATTTAAACCCAAAAATCTATATTTATAAGTCTAGTATTCACAGCTATGGTTAAATAGGCATTAGCGCTCATTCCAATAGATACGAGTATAATGAAATATACAACAACAAAAGAAAAAATACAAAGAGGGTGTTAAAAGGAGCAGTTCTCAAACTTTGGGAAGTGTTATCTCGAAAACGAGAGTATGTCTAGAAGTACTGTCTACAATTTAAAGTTCATCATATCTGAATATCCGATTTCAAATTGATGTTAAAAAGCATGATGCTGGGCTGTGTTATAATCAAAGATTTAGGATTCAACAAAATTATAAAAAATAGTACAAAATCCACACACGCGGAAATAGTAGGATTTCATTTTAACAAATAAAATTTATTTGCAAGCACGACCATACTTTTTCCCCACTTTATAAAACAAATAATTATAAAATTTAAGTCTCAGCAAATTTATTAGTTTCAACGAACAAAGAGTCAACCCGTTTGGGACGCTGTGTGAACGTTGACAACTATAATTTTGAAGTGGTGGAAGAATTCATTTACATCGGTTCCGCTGTAAATAAAACGAATGATGTCAGCATGGAGATAAAGAGGAGAGTATTGCTTGCTAACAGATGCTACTACGTGCTAAGCAAGCGATTCAACGATAAAGCCCTCTCTCGACAAACAAAAATCCGACTGTACCCGACGTTGGTTCTAGCCGTCTTTATATATGGCGCAGAATCCTGTGTTATGACGCTAACGGATGATTCAGTACTGCCAGTTTTCGAGAGGAAAATACTCCGGAAAATATATGGATCCATCATCGTTAACGGAGAGTATCGGCGCCGCATGAACAGTGAGCTGTATGAGTTACATGCCGACATCAACGTGGTCAAACGCATTAATATACAGCGATTGCGTTGGCTGGGTCATATTGTGGGGATGGACCCAAATGCTCCGGCACGGAAAGTTTTCGACAACGAACTCGATGAACGGCGCAAAAGAGGACGACCGAAACTCCGTTGAAAGGACCAGGATTTCGAAATACTGTCAAAGCTTGGTGTGACGAATTGGAGGAGAAGCGCAGAAGATCGAAGCGCTTGGAATTATTTTCTACGGGCGGCGTGTAACAGATATGGATGTCTATTTCAGTCGCCACCTAAGATGACAGTTATTAGTTTCGTGGCTGCAAAAGGCGACATATAAAATAAACACTGTTGTTGATCAAATGTGAAATTATTATCTATTTCTTCCCCACTGTCTCAAAGCAAGTGGTTCCATTAGTCTACAAAGGCAGATTAGCCGTATATGCAGGTGTGTTAGGGGGGCGGCGAAATTTTTTGAAATTTTAATGTTTTTCGACTTCGACTTCTTTGGACACGATTCTCCCATTCCAGTCCACTGCTGTGACTATTCCTTTGCCTTAGGTGTGAACTGGTGGACCCATATTTTATTCATGGTTATAAAGCGATGCGAAAATACGCCTTATTGCGGTGAAACATAGCCAAATACTCTACTCTACTCTGAAACATCTTCGGGCATCTATTTTGGGCACTGCTTTCTGATCTTCAAATCTTTGGTCAACATACGACGTATAACAGTTTTTGAAATGCCTATCATATCAGCTAGCTCATGCACCTTTAGCTGACGATCATCCAATACCATTTTGTGAATTTTCTTAATCGTGTTTGGCTTGGACAACTCAATTAGTCGATTTCTACGGTATTCGTTTTGGCAGCTCGTACAGCCTAGTTTAAACTCTGATACCCAATATTTTACAGTCGTGAACGAAGGAGTAGACTCCCCCAGAGTAGAATCTAGCTCGGCTTTAATGTTGGTTGGACTAAGACTTTTCAAATGGAAATGTTGAATTTACAAATTCACTGAGATCGTTTACTTTTGATATCTCAAATAAAAATACTAAACAAAGTGGTGCCTTGAAACCTAAATCATATGTTTCATAAGGTTGCCACTTTTCACCAAAATAATTTGTTTCAAACTATTGGCACCATCTATACATCGGGTCGGCTTGTTTAGGATTACAATAAATAAATGTGTTTTTTTTTTTCGTTTGAATTATTTAACTTCAAACTAAAATTAGCAATTGGTCATTACCTTTAGCATCTTTACGTAGCATTCTTATGTGCACATTTTGAATAAGTTGTCCATCAAATGAAGGAAATTTGTAAAGAATTCAAGTTGGTTGTTGTAGAATTGCAATAGTCTTGAATTGGGCATAAACTGATATCGTTGCGGAAGCGAATACTCTGATGTCTCCGATTGAGTTAATTTCATACTTAAAATCGACAGGGTATGAACTGCAGTGAAAATATTATTGAAATAAGGAAAACGTAATCAACGTAAATCGCCATATATTTCAAATGGGTGCTAGGTTACGTAATGATGAACTAAAACTAAACTGCTACTAAATCTGCTCTCAATGGCAGTTTGTACGGGAGGCACCAGAAAGAGCGGATCGATATAGCCCAACTTAAATCCTAGCCTACTATCTGACAAAATATTAGGCTGTGCCAATTTACGGCAGTTATCGTATCTGCCAGCCAGGAGACCTAAAACGCGTTCAGTCCAAAGATATTGCGTACTTTAAACGCTACCTTCTGGGTGCTACATTTTTGACGCATCAAATCGTATATACCTTTACACCCCGCCCAAACTTAGTTTTATCGCTTCTATGGGGTGGCGCATAAGCTACGTTAACGGCGACTATTTGAATGCGTTCTTGTGGATCATTTGGTTTTAACTCGTGAACCAATTGCATCTTATATAGGAAAAGATGTAACATATGTAACATTTTTTGCAAAGACCGCCTAAACATCTCTAACTACCGAGAACGTCGCCTGGTGGAAGTTTTGGGGGTTTCCTCAATACTTGCTTGCACCCGAGCAATGGTCACTTCATTTCGAACTGCACGAGGTCTTCCAGCACGCAGAAGATCACAGACAGCCCCTTGTTGCCAAAAAACGCTGAACGAATCGGTAAATTGCTGAAGCGCTAGGAGCATTTCGAACATGAAAAAAATTTCGATATGATCTGAATAATCGAATGCTGACTTTCAAAGTAAAATTGAACAACTTTGGTTCTTTGTTCTGTGCTCAGTCTTTCCATCATAAATTTCACAAATATTATTTAGTTAATTCTGTAAAGAGACGAAAAAAAGACAAACAAAAATTCTATTCGCTGATCAAATCTTAACGTTACTTATGCGCCACCCTACATATTGTAAAGTTCATGTTAGAATTTTGTTATAATAAGTATGTACCGAAAACAAGCCACATACAAGAAAACAATTTGTTCATTTCTTCTTAGTATTCAAGTACAAGTAGACCATCTAGGCTTGACGTTATTGCTTCCAAAAATCATAGTTGTGACCCTTTTTTTTTTATATATTTAGTAATTTTGATCAAGCCCTTATTATACTATTTCAACACCTTCATTTACTAATACAATCCGGAACTTGATCGCCAATTCCAAATATTCCTCTCACAAATCAATGTCTTTTCATTCTCACAAAGAGAAGTGTTTTTGCAGCTCTCTTTTTCTCCCATTTCTTACACCGTTAATCACAGTTTGTTATTAAATTTCGGCGAAGTCGGTCGATTTGAGTGGTTGCCCGTCTATTTATTAGAATTCAATTTATTAAAACTCTATTAATTGACAATTAAAGTGCATTAAATTATAGATAATTGTTTATATTTTATGTAAATTCTATTAGTTTCTTTGTCATCTGCAAAATTGAGAATGAAAATACTGTGTAAATGTAAGCTGTTCGCGCAAGAAATGCATCCGGCTGCGGTCATTGTTGTTGCCCTTTTTGTGACTCTTTTCTGTATTTTGTTATTGTTCGTTTATGCAAACAGGGGTTGTAGGCGGACTACTAAAATTAATCAGTTATTCGGTGTTTCCTATCAATTCAAAAAGTTGGGATGCTGATTTGAGAGTAATATTTATATGCATATTCCTCTCTCCATTCCGAAGAAGAATTTGCAAGACAGGACTTACAAATTTATATTTTAACAATTTGTGGCAGGAAGTATAAAAATTATTTGGTGTGCAGGCATAGATAAAATTATTTAGTGTCGTCTATGCAAAAAAACTTCGATTCAAAAAGAGAATTTTCTGAAGGAATTTAGAAAAATCGTACCAGTTTAAAAATAAATGAAAGAAAGAAAAACTCTGACCAGAAATTAAATATTAACAAAACAATGAATTTTACGAGTGAAATCCCAATCTCTTACTGTACAATGAAATCGTATTGTATTAAGAAAACAAAAATTAACATTTCATTTCCTTTATATATATGTATTTTTATTTTTTTTAAATCAAAAAAGTTGGCGTCGTATTTTTTCTATAATACTAGTCAAAGGTTAATGTAGTGCTGAAGTTTTTTTCAAAAAAAAAAAAAGGAAAAACGTTTGGGAGAAAGTGTTTAATAAAATAAATGAAAAATCAAAGTTTTTAATTGAGCAAATTCCCTGATTGATTCTTTACTTTGATCAAGATATTAAACAATATTTTGATATTTATTGATCGAACATTTATTTTTACAACCTTAGCGAGAGAACAGTGCAAAATAAAAAACAAAACAAAGTAAAAGCTGTCACAAAAAATATCCCTCACATAAATCTACTCATAGTCATGTAGGAAGTATTTGCCCGAATACGTTTTTTACAGGCTTTAACAAAAAAATTCAATAAATGATTAACATAAATAGTAATTACAAACAAAATGTTGGTTAGTAAAGAAAACAAAAATATTTTAAGTATGTTTTTGAATTGTATTTTACAATATACAAAACAATTTCGCTACTTCTCTTTGCATAAATTGAAAAGAAAAAGAAATGCGGCGTAATTTTGTCCTCTCTCCCACTTTTTCCTAACGTGATGCTTTAATAGTTGAGAGTTTTTTAACGCCATACGTAATGATACTCATACATTATTGATCAACTTACTATAATCTGCAAAAATAATTACCAAAATATGTAAAGTTATGGAGTTATTGTGCAAAGGGAGTAGCGAAGAGAGCGGTTTTTGGCTCTCTAAACATTTAAACTTTGATTTAAAATGTAAATAATTGATCTATACGTGTACATCATTTTTGCCACATATCATTATTTAAACGGCGGTTATCTCGATGTATCTGACGAACATTTAGACAAAACGAGTAACTCTAGTAAATGCTTCTCAAACTGTGACGCTCGAAATCGTCGTTAAACTATGGGTCCCGTTGAGTGAGTCTAAAAATAGAATGCGTTTAAGCTCACTGAATGTGAGAAGCTCTCCTATGCCTCGTTTATAGGATGCAACGGAATTTGTTTTTTTTTTATTTTAAGTACGAACTAATTTCGCGCTTACTCAAATGATGAGGTCCAACTTCCTTCAAAATCCACAAGAAAATAGGAATTTTATAGACATTTTTATATGGAAACACTTAAGATGTCAAAGACCGCGGATCTATACCTAAATTCTCCACACCTATGAGTTATTCGGCTTGGATTCAAATCTTACACATAGTGGCTTTAGACCAACATTAAAGCCCAAGAAGTTTAGAACTCGAATTTTTGTTTCTCCTCGACATTTAACTGCTACCCTACTACATGCCTACTTAGTTTCCCAACAACATAAATAGACATATACGAGTACACATCAGAGTGTGTGTTTGTTTTCGTTACTTTGTATGTATGTTGCAAACTTAGTTCATGCCACATGAAATACAAGCAAAGTGAGTAGAACGGAAACCAAAACGCTAAAAGTTTTTAAATTGAAAAACTATGAATGAAATGAAATTATTTCGATGAACATCATTGAATTTCCTAAGTGAAATATTGTTTGTATTTTACATTAAACTTTCAATGATTCTGGCGCAAACTTCAAACGAATGAACAGCGGTATCACCGGTAGCACCGCTGTCACCTCTCTTTGTTCATATGAAATTTAGAGATTTACTTTGGCCCCGTCAAGGAAGTTTAATAAATGTTATATTGTGAGTCGTCGCTTACTTTCATATGTGCTGGCTTTCGATGCTATCGTTAGGAAGGAAACACAGGACAATTGCTATAAAAGAACTTTCAATTGGAGGGACAATGGAAGCCGAATTTGTCGAAAATGTCTAAATTATATATATACAATGCCTGGCAATGAGGTAGAGAAGGGACATGGAATAGAGATGTATTGATTGGACAATTGGAGAACAAAAATTTTGATTGGAAATGAAGAAAATGATTTGGACAGCCACTCTATTAATATATGATTTTTTAATGAAATATTTTATGTTGAACTTTCTACGAAAATGTCAACGAAGGATAACTTAAAATGTTGTTTAAAATCCTGTTAAAATGTTGGCTGTAATAAATTTATTATATCATTAAATGTTCACTGCGGAGCAGCCAACAATACGTGTACAAATCCCAAATCTATTTTATACTGGTCGAATCTATATCTTTTTCCACACTTCCCATTATCAATGGTTTGTTTCTATAGCCAGTTTGTACGAGTATATATTTTATATGGGACAGCTTCTGTTCTACAGGAGAATTTTCGACTGAGCTCTTTGCTTAATATAAATACTTGTGAAATTAGTTTTTCCACAAAAAGCTGAATTCTGTAGATCCATATTGGCTTGTGCTTGATGACACACAGAAGTGCCTATCAGTTCAAATTTAGTATCCAATGTGAATTATAGTATTTTAAGTTTTATCTGAGGTTTCTTGGGCTAAAACGACTTCGCCATGAAAATTGAAATAGTAGGTTTGTTCAAAGCAGTTTTGTAGTTTACACTACTAAAAAACTGACACTGATTTCTGATTTTTCCAAAAATTACCTTAAAGTTCGTCCGAAAAATTTATAAGACCAAATATTGAGTTCTTAACCAAAATAATCCGTACGTATTTTATATTATTTATGCAGGCGTTGGTGCACTAATTGCTCAACAATAAGAAATTCAAATAACTTTTTTTTAATCAATATATTTTATGTATTTTTTATTTTATATAACTAATTGGGTTTGAAGATGATAGACCGTAAATGACCTAAATACTCATTCACACATATGCCACACGTGTTTTAATGGATTGCTTCAATTCAGTTAAATTCCTTCGTTTCGTTTCTTACACCTCTTGCGCGACATAACCCCATAAAAAAGTGAAGCGAGGGTGACCTTGGTGGGTCAGCGGGAAGTGGAGTTTCTGAATGTTAATTTGGTTAGGAATTTTCGTTGGAGCTTCGCCATAACTGGTCTGGCAATTGTACAATTCCTCCATTTTGCTGGAACCAAATGCTATTGAAACGGATACGTCTTCATTCAACGTCTTTAAATAACGGTCCGTATTCACAGCTGAAAGTATTATATATGTATATATACACATATATACATTATTATATATACATATCTTTATATATATAATTCTACTGTACGGGCGTTGCCAGTGAACTCCTCCTAAACGGCTGAACCGCTTTGCATAAATTTTTGTATATGCGTCTGGGTGGTGCCCGGGATGGTTTAGATTTACAATTCGGTCCAATTGGACAAAGGGGCGTGGTACCTCCCATACAAGCAAAAAGTTAAAAATCAATTATTTCTGCTCCTGCTTACGGTATTTGAACAAAATTTGGTGCGTAGGTTTGGTGTACATATCTTAAGTGCTACTCCAAATATGGGCGGGATTGGACAATGGAGCGTGGTACCTCCCATACAAACCATAAATTAAATATCCAATATTTCTGCTCCTGTTTACGGTATTTGAACAAAATTTGGTACATCGGTTTGGTGTACATATCTAAAGTGCTGCTGCAAATATGGGCGGGATTGGACAATGGGGAGTGGTACCTCCTATACAAACCACAAATTAAAAAGCAATTATTTCTGCTCCTGCTAACGGTATTTAAACAGAATTTTGTATTTCGGTTGAGTGAACATATTTTAAGTTCTTCTGCAAATATAGGCGTTTCTTATTATAATAGACCGATTGGCATGAAACATTTCCAATGAAAATAAAATTTGAAGGCAAAGCAACGTTTGCCGGGTCGGCTAGTATATATATATAATACTAATCGTCATAACATTTTTACATGTGATCTGTATTTATGTCGCTCAGAAATCATTGGCTATATGAGGGCGATCTTCAAACTAGCCGATCTAACAAAGAAAACGCAAAAAAGTTAAAAAAAGTTTTTTCAACATAATTTCCTTATAGCTCGATACACTTTTTCCAGCGATATTTAATAGCTCCTTTACGCCGTTTATAGTAAGAACTGTCAAACTCCTTAAAATAACCAACTAGTTCAATAATAATAATGGAATTGTGAGCTGGAGCATAGTCCTTTCTTTTTCGCCAAATGCAACCTTTTATCTACAATTTCATCGCCTAAAACGTTGTAATAAATTATCATTATATTCGCCGTTGATCTTTTTTCTTTTCGGAAGATAATAATAAATCAGAAGTCATGATCTTGCCTGCAGATGGGACCGTCTTCACCTTCTTTGGACACGAAGCTCCTATTCCAGTCCACTGCTTTAGCTGTTCCTTTGTCTCAGGTGTGAAGTGACGGACTAATGTCTCACGATCGACGCAAAAATTCGTCTTTATTGCGGTGAAATATCACCAGACACTATACTGAAATATCTTCATGACGCTACTTTTGCTGTACTGAAATCACTGCCATAATCAGAACGGCACTGCAAAAGGTAATCGGGATGGGATGTGTTGTTGGATGTGTGCCCTCATCGTTTATAATAAGCTTAGGAATTGATTACCTCCAAAACATTTATCATTCGTTAAAAGCGCTTAACTGTCCCGTCTGACTTATTATTTTCGTAATTTCCTTCACCTTTTATTACCTTTAAAATCAACAGTTTTGTCTACTGAGTTTCCTTTTTTATTTTTGGTTCATTATCAAGAAAGAAAACAAAACTGAAAAGGAAAGAAAACATCGCCAGTATTTGTCACAACATTGTCTTTTTGTTGACATGCAAAATGTTTATATACTGCTTTACATCCATCCACCCATACAAATATAAACAAATGAGCTTGTATGTCTGTCTCCGAGTTCATTTATAGAAAAAAACACAACATTTTATTGCCTTGTGTGGCTTTGTGTGTGTGTTCTTTTTTTGTATTGTGTCGAAAGTTGCTGTTGTAGCCATCGCCACTTGCTGTCTCTTTACAAATTCAAGGACGATGTTATATTAAATGTTAAATGTCGTAATTTTTATTGATTGTTGTGTGCGTGTGTGTGTGTGTGTGTAAGCGAGAGAGTGTGTGCTACTGACAGGGTATGAGAGTGTGAGTGGCGCATACAGACTGTCTTTACTATTGGCTGCCAACGTCATCGTCATGCATACGTACATACTCATGTTATGGTTATAGGGGATGTGTGAAGGATCATAAGTGCTGACTTTTATAAAATTCGGTGGTTTTCTCTTCTACTACTCTTTAGAGCTTTACGTTATAACCACTGTTCACTCGATTATGTTGCGTTTTCGACGTTATACTGCTTAATTGAACTTATTAAATTGTTTTCATTTCGAATTCGTCCTCCAATCGGAAACATTTTATAAAACAATAATATAAATAAAGAGAAGGGATAAGAGTGATGGCGACGGCGACAACAATGACAAGGACAACGACATCAATGCCAATTGTGTTATTGAAAATCGAAAGGAAAATAATACAAAAAAACGACAATTACAGTTAAATACCGTCAGTAGCTGAATAAATGTTTTTCCTCTTTGTTGAAGAGCATTAAATAAAAACGCATTTTTTGTCGTTTCCTTTGATGCCTGTGGTGTCTTCAAGCATACCTTGGTGATGTGGTACGTTTTGTTGTTGTAAGGACACACGAGCCGACGTACTGGTTATTGTGTTGACAATGGAGATGTTTGTAATAAAAAGTATACACACTGCATATCGGGGCAATCAACTTGAAAATGAACAGTTCTACTTTTATTTTATTATTTGTTTAATTATTTATTTATTCCATCGATATGCCTCTGAAAGACTTGCAAACAGAACTCTTTTTATTATTGCCATGGGCTTATTATTTATGGTTATTGTAAACGGGTCATGGTAGCTCATGGACGATACTCTTCGTTAACGATAATCACACCTTATACTTTCCGGAGCATTTTTCTCTCAAAGACTTCGAGCACTGATTCATTTGCCTGTTTCATGAGCCAGAATGCTGAACCATAAACTAAGACAGGTAAAATCAATATCTGGTACAATTGCTTTTTCGTTTGAAATCGCTTGCTTAGCAACCAATACTTCCCTCTGAAATTCCTAGATAACATCATTAGTTTTATTCATAGTGGATCCGAGGTAAATAAAATCGTGCACCATTTCAAAGTTGTAGTTTTTAACGTTCATACGGCATGCCAAACGTGTAAACTCTTTTGCCCTCGTTTATCCCCAGACCCGTTTTTGCTGTCCCTTATCAATGCTTGAGAAGGCTGCAGTAACATCTCAAAGTTTTCTGCCAATAATGTCGATATCATCAGTCTCCTCAAGTAGCATTTGAATTCTGTTAAAGATGGTATCAGAAATGTAAACTGCCGCTTTCCTCATAATGATCTCTAAGAGTACCTTGAAGAGGTCACTCGGTAGGCTGAATCAATGTCTAAATTGTAGTTTGTTGTAAAATGGTTAGCTAAGATTTTTGCTTAACTATACTCAAGATTTTGTTTCAATTAGTGTCATCTTGTTTTGCTAAAGATTTTGTTTCAATTAGTGTCATCCATTTAATTCTTGCCATATCGAACTGTCAAATGTAGTTTTGTAGTAGATGAAAAAATGCTGCTCTCTTTGATCTGTTTTTCTTAAGATTTCTTAAAAATATTTCATTGTGTGAATATCTGGTCAGCCGTTGATTTATCAAGTCTAATGTCGTTCCGATAAGGTCTATTTAGGTCAGCCAGAATAGTCTACGATCCTTCACATATCACACATTTGGGAGTATCTTCTAAGCCATGAGTAAAAGTATGGTTCCGCGATAGCTGGCTTACATACACTCAAATACCAATCATAGGACATGTATTCCTTGGGCGCCAATATGTAAACACATATTCTGCCCAAAGTACCACGAATTCATTATTTAAAACGCCCGCTTAAAGAATTTGTTAAAATTCCTTTTATTGCTAAGTTGTTGAAACTATTCTCTATACTGACACGAAAGCCGCCTTCCTTTCGGCCGTTGCCGAAAATTATACATCAAATTTGATCAAAAATCAAGACAATTTTAGCTATTTTCTTTGATTATTGCAATGATGTGCACTTGAAATTCTTACCAGAAGGTCAGTTGGTAAATAAAGAGTATTATCTGGGCCTTATGCGGCGTTTGAAAAAGTAAGTTTGTCGAAATAGATTAGATTTGTGGAAAGACGGCTGATTAATTTTGCTTTATCTCACAAGGATATCATCGTAAACGATGATTCCAAAATTATCGCTTCCAAATTATTACTTCGATTCATTATTTTTTTGATCAGTAGAAGATATAAAAAGATTAAAAAAGGTTTTAATGATTGGATTATTTCTTGGAATAAGAAATAATATGAAATATATAAATAGGAAACAGTCTTACAGACTGTTGGCTGTGAGAAGAGGGACATTTTCGCTTTGTATTCTGACATTAAGACCCCCCAGTGCAAGCCGAATATCGTGGCCAGAGCAGCTTTCGGACGTTCATTGATTTTATGTGATTTCCGCCGATTGCGTCTATTCTCTTTTCAGCTACAAGTTCACTTCCGAATTTAAGCCTCTTTGCATGCCAGCTTTAGATTTATGTGCTTGAAGATAAATAAGTATTTAACTAACAACGGCGCAAACCACATTGGGCCACCACACCTCTGTTTGCAAGATAACAGTGCTCTGTTAAAGTGTTTAAGGTTGGAGCTCAGGTAAAAACACCAATAATAATGGATCTGATCAAACCAAACTCATAATATATATTTAACAATTTCCTCGAAATATAATAGGACTTCCGAAAAAGATGGCATAAAAAGATTACTATCTGCCGAAATATTTGATACTCAGTATACTCAGCAATAGCTTTTTGGAAGCGCTTTCAGAATTTGTACCCCACACGTTTTACTTGGTTACAGTGAGACAAAATATATTTTCGTATTTGAGAATATATTTTCATATTTCGCTGATCTGAAAATCTTCTGAAATGTGGGGATAGTAGTTTCTAGTAGCACTTGTCAAGGGCTTTCAACTGGTATATATTTGATCGACGGAGAGTGCTCCATTTGGTCACATTTGGTGTTCTGAGATGTAGAATAGAAAATCTGAAATTGCAGATTTCGGAAACTCAGCCGAAACTTGTGGAGTACAAATTCTGAAAGCGCTTCCAAAAACCTATTTCTGGGTATACGTTTCATTGTAGGATAATTTTCCACTTGGTCAAAATCGTCAAATATTTCTGCAGATAGTAATATTTTCATGCCATCTTTTGCGGAAATTGTATTTTGAGGAAATTGTTGAATATATGTTATGAGTTTGGTTTCTGTTTTGAACGATATCAATGTTTCTGAATTTTATTGTGCACAGATCCATTATTATTGGTGTTTTTACTTGTGCTCCAACTTTAAACATTTTAACAGAGCACTGTTATCTCGCTAACAGAGGTGTGGTGGCCCAATGTGGTTTGCGCCTTTGCTAGTTTTACATTTTAAATTTTACGTTGTGTGAATTTCTGTTCTATCCATGGCTTTTTCTTCAAATCGGCCTTATATTTATCGAGAATATCACCTCTATAAAGAGTGCTGACATTTCCGCTGGTCCCAAATGAGTAGATTATTTTTTCGCTGAAACAAATGACTTGGTTTTGAACTCATTCATTTAAAAATCTGCATTTTGTGACTTCTTCTGAAAGTTTAAGAGAGCCGTAGTCTTTGATGTGAGAAGGGAGCTTCGTTTCACTTTTCTCTCTCGAAAGCAAACGCAACTAATCACAGGTTTTATCGTTCGATTTCAGAATTAATCAACAACTTAATTGTAGCAAACAACATATAGTGCGGGTCTCAAAGGTTCCAACAATTACATGCTATCTAATATTCACAATATCTGTAGTTTCCTGTTAGAGAGAACTTAATCTGTAATAGAAATGTAGGTATAGTAAAGGAAAATCCACTACTTTTCTCGTAAATGGTTTTAATAATGCATATCTCGCGTTATATAAATGCGATCCGGTTACGGTAGACGGCATTACAAAAGTTAACACTTCGTACTCGAAAAACTGCTCAGACAGTTTTGTGATTGTTTGGCTTAGGATTGTTTGAGTGCGTGTCAAATATGGACACCAGCAGAGAGAAGATACGCCATATTCTACAGGGTTTCTTCGATAAAGGCTAAGATGTATGCCAGCCAGTTGATGTGAATAGGAATTATAATCTTGATACTGTAAGAGGAAGTCACGGGCAATTTTAGTGTCAGCATTGTAAGCATTGCTCCGATTGCTTGGGAGCTAAACATTGCATAAAACCGTTTGGAACTGCAGGATGGCGCACGAATTGTGCTGCAAACACAACATCAATGCCATTGGAGACTGCTGATGTTGAAGGAGTTTGTTTTTACCCAGAACTGCGCTGAAGACGTATCCATTTCAACAACATTTGGTTCTAGCAAGGTGAAGCAACAGCTCACATTGCCAGGCCGACAGAAATTCACAAACAAATTGATATCCAGAAACTTATTTTCTGCCCGCTCTTACCTGACCTGACCGCACTAGACTTTTTCATGGGGTTTTGTCAAGCAAGATGTGTACAAAACAAAACAAAGGAATTGAACTGAGTTGAATAAATATTTATAACTTTCTTATCTGGTATGGCATATGCGTGAATGAGCATGGAAGTAATAACGTAAATCGTTATTATTGTCTTCAAAACCAATTAACTATATAAAATAAAACTGAATTTTCAATACTAAAGGATGATTTTTTTAATTGTAGTTTTTTTAAAAATCGGATCAAACACTCGAATTTGTATCATATAATAAAATTTTTTATTGTAATCGATAAATTGGTCTTTAGCATTTTGTTTTTAAAGATAATTTCATGCAAATGTTGTCCGCGGTTCCTTTTGAAATGTCCATTCGGAAGGTCAAATTTTTCGTCCCTTTTTCGAGCATTTCGGCCTGTATTCCACGAATAACGCATGTTATGTTATCCTGTAAGGCTTCAATAGTGTTCGGCTTGTCCACATAGACTAATGCCTTGACACAACTCCACAAGAAATAATCAAGAGGCATTAAATCCCAAGATCTTACGGGCCAACTCACGGGCCCGCTTATCAAGAGATAAGCTGATCACCAAATTCATCCCTCAGCATATCCGTTGTTGTTGCTGCCCACCTGAACATCTTAAATCTTAAAAAATTGCCCTATATAAAAATGTAGATAAATGAAAAACATTGATTAAAAATGTTATTTGAATTTCTTATTGCAACATATTTGGTGCACCATCCTGTGATTGACTAAGGCCGGAAACAAAAAACAACAACGATGTGTAGGTGACACAAGAGTTAGCGTGAAAAAAAACCTCATGAACCGAAATTCTTTTTGCGAGTCGATGCTGAATCGCAACAAAATCTATCCATTACTGAAGAAGATGGTAGCTGGTGATGAAATCAGGTCAACATGACAATTAGTTTTTGAATAAAATGGGGCCTATTTGATCTATATCAGATCATTCTAACTATGCTAAATAAACTCCTCAGTATCGACTATAGCAAAGTCAAAAAGTTTGACTAATTATTCTGTATTCAAACTATAATAAAACAATAAAAATCTTTTTTGTTTGTTTCATGTTTTGGCCACTTAGTTGCCATAATTGTTTTCTGTAATTTCTTTTTAAACTAAACGAATTAATTTGCATTCAAACATTGATTACTCGCATTGATTTGAATATTTAAATACTACCTCCACTTATTCCCTCTCACTTGCACTTTTGTTTCAGCTGGGATAGTGGCTGTAACTAGAACAGGTTGGACTGTGAATATTACCTCATTAGGAAGCTTAAATATATTTTTTGTACAATTCGCAAATCATGTTTATCTTTATTTATTTGTCAAATAATGCGTTTTTATTAAGACTTTTTATTGGTTTTCAGAAATAATTGAATTGGAATGAATTGGAGATGTAGGAATTAATCAAATTTGTTGATTTTGTTTTATAAGCTTTCCGCTTGCTTAAATGCAAAGAAAAAAAATAGCTGCAGTTAGGCTTGGATTCCTTGGGCAACAGTGGGTTGTGAAGTTTCTTGAAATCAGCTTGTTGAAAAAATTTTGCGTGGCAGGCCTGACTGTGAAACCAATTACTTCATCTTGTTGAAATCGTACAGAGTTGCAATGGATTCTCTTTTCTAGAAACATCTCTTTCGACACTTATATTATTAATATTCAGAAATAACCTTTTCAAAATTTATGTAAGTAACATTTTGATAGTGAGACTTATTAGTCACACTGTATACGAGACTCCCCCGTTCCTATAAATAAATCCATAAGATTTAATTGCTTTAAACGCAAAACATCAAATATGGAGGCCATTCATAACCACAGTGTTACACTTTTTTTTTTTGAAAAGGGGTCCTAATTAATATCACTCATTCGTCACGTGAGAACTTCCTGCTGGCTTTGCTGCCATTGTCATCATGCTCTTTGTCAGCATTCTGCCGTTTATTGCTGTCGTTGTTATCCTGCCAATGGTTTATGCAGAAACAATGTCATCGCCTGCTTGTCAGTTTGTAAATGTTTACATACAAATTGGCAGTCATGAATATTTCAATACGATATATAGAATATATTCGATTTCAATTTATAATCTTAATAAGACCATAATGAATTCGAAATTTGTGCGTATGGAATTATGATGACAGGCATAAAAAGAGCACTGGGACATTGATGTGTACGAATGAGTGCATGTTTATATGTAAAAGCCAGCGCTGGTGTGTATGTAAATGTGTGTGAGTGTGTGTATGAGAGTGTGATATTAAGGAAAACGCTTGTTTGCCTCATATTCCAGGCAATTTCATTGTTTACATTTTTGCTGGGGGAAAATTTCACTGAAAACATCGTGAATTGGATAAATTAAAGCAATATAAAGAATTTTAATATCAACTGGCGCAAAAATATGCTTTATAATGTAAATCCATTAAATTTATTGCCATTTTGCGGTGGATAAACCGATAAAAGTGAACTAAAGAATAACATATTTTAACCGTAACTGGGTTGAATACTTCATATAGTATATACTATATAGTATAGTTTCACCATGATATCGTGATTTATGAGGGTAAATTTCTTACAATAGCAAAGAAAGATTTTCAAAAGAAAAAAGCAAAAAACATCACGCTACATTGCTGCAACTGCATGACAACTGGCTAACATCTACAGTGTAAGTAGATGTTTAAACTTACTTCAAAGTTTATATTTAAAGTCAAATTTACATACTAAATGAATTATAAATGCATTGTGAATGGATGAAATTATGCATTTTACTATACTCGTATATGAATATAATGTAAAACTATTAAGCCATGACGTATAGTTGGTACCATTTGCAAGTGTCCCATCTAGTTGTTTCGCAGTTAATCACAACGAGGAACAAAAATTCACTTTTCGTTTGATGTCATTAAAAAGTGGGAAGATATATTCTATTCATGGAATGCATGAAAATTTATTTTTCTACGCCAACACTTGCCTACTTAGATGGTGGTTAAAATTGAATTTACTATTGATGTTGCGGTAGACATAAAAATGAATTCAAAACGCGCCCTTTGGCAGCATATCAGAGCCTTGTTCTGAAGGTGGAGTTGTTCTCTTCTGCGACGCTCTTTGATTATATTCGAAGAAAAATTTCTGTGCGAGCGCAGTTTCATCTATTGCCGTAGTCAGTTTACAGCACAGTACGAAAATGCACCGAGAATTCATTCATTTAAAATTCATTCATCATTTAAAAAATTCTTAATTTAACAGGATGGTGAAAATCGTTTTCTTTTTGCTCGTTTTTGCTATGCAAAAGCGGTGTTTGAGCGTGATCTATCATATAGTTTGCTCATTCTGCGCGATTTTGCCAAATCATCGGAAGTGAATTTTGCAATTTCTGCAATGAATTAAAATGTCTAACAAAAAATGTGTCTTAATGCATGTATCACGAATAGAAGTGAAAATGTTAAGGCTTACTATGGATTGTCTTTATTAGAAATACATGCATATGAATGGTACAAAATCAATTGATTAGTTCCGAAAAACCTTAATTTTCTCTAAGAACTCAATCTCATAAGAACCGGTGAAGACATGCTAGAACGACTCAATTCCGTCGCATATTCATAAAATGCATTATAATTTGTGATCAGACATGGACTTACGAGTATGACATGCAGCCTAGTCAAGAAGTTTCATAATGGTGCCTTCCAACTGAGCCGAAACCAAATCGAATAAAAAATCACATTATAGACGTTCAAAGGTCAAGATTTTGCTGACGGTTTTTTTATAATCGCGATGTTATGCATTTTGAATTATGGCCAAAAGATCAGACAGCAAAGAAACTATTTTAAGTAGAAGTTATTCACTTTATTCATCTAACTTTTCCAAAACTCAAATTATCACTTCGAGGCTTCTTTTTTTACTTTATAGAAGACATACAAAAGAATTCGCTAAAGTCTTTTACTAAAAAAAGCGTTTGAAAAATGCTTTTATGTTTCGATTACTCGTTGGCTTATTCAATTATCAGTGTGTTATAGCGGAAGGGGCCTACTTTGAAGGCGATGCAATACATTTTAATGAATAGTAATAAAGTATTCTGTGTTTTAGTGATCAATTCGCGGTACTGACAGAACATTAAATAGTACCGTGCCAATGTGCTCCTTTAACGACGTTGAATTCACAGGCTTTGAAAAGTATTTTTTCTGAAATCGGCGACATGAAGTATAGTCCGAAATTGGGCAGAAAATTTAAGAAAAAAATTGCCAAAATATCTGAGAAAGACAATATTAATACAGTAATTTTATAGTAAACAAAATAATAGTTTATTTCACATAAAATTTGTTACATAGAATGTTTGTTTATTGATTTTAAAAGAAATAAGAATGGTATGAAAAGACTGCTGAAAACGATCAAAATTAGCGTCGTCCGATATACGTCGTTACATCTTTACGTCGTATTGAACACTGCCTCGTGTATGAGCAAATCGTTCGTTGTTACCCGTTAATCTTTTCCCACATTAATAAAATTTCGACATAAAAATAAAAAAAATCGTCCAATTGAGATATGAAAAATTACTCAATTAATTAAAGTTATATGAAATCGAAAAAACAATTCGTAAACGAACCAAATTCATATTTTCTATTTACGTTTTTTTTGTTTTTTTCTTAATAAATAAATAAATGAAATAAATAATAGAATATTTATGTGAGTATCTAAGTAAGTTGGTAAAAGTTTTCCTCTGCTTGAATGAAATGAAAAAAAAAATGAAAAAACAAATAAAATAATTAATAAAAATTATAGTAAAATTTTTCGTAAATAAGACACGTATATATTTTTTAAATAAATTTTTTAGCAACATCTAAGTAACGAGTTTTAAGCGGGACTTATGATGTTTGAAATTTGAACAAACATTAATTATTTGGCAGTTAAGTGTAATCTCACTAATTTTAAGATAAAATTATTGTCATTGCAGTATAAAGTGCACATTTAACTTTATCTACAGCTATAAATATTCAGAAAAATTTGTCTATTGTCTGTAGAATTGAATTGTAGAAATACTTTTTTGCAACTAACGCTGAACTGCTGGAAGTCAGTGAAAGACTTTTGACTATCGTTTGCATGATTTCAGGCTTAACCTCTCATATATCTGTCTGTCACTATTTATTTATTTATTATAGTCTATGGATACAAATAGAATCCTTACAGACTAGCACCTAAATCTAAATAGTAAATACGAACATCATTTAATTACGTTATTTAAAATAATCTTGAAATTTTGATGTGAAAGACTTATATCTAATTGATTTGCATGTTTATTATATAATCTTAAAGCTTTTATTAATGGCTCATTTAATGCATAATCATTTCTATGAAAACCAACATTAAAGAAAAGTGAATTATTTCTCAGAGATCTAGGTGGTACGTTTATTTGAATAGCATGTAGTAAATCCTGACAATCAACTAAACCCCAAATAATGCCATATAAGAAATTAAGTGACAGAATATCTCGTCTTGCTTCTAATGTTTTCAATCCTATTAGGGAACATTTATCCACATACGATGTGATATAGTTGGAAAGAGAATCAATTGATTGATAAAGTGTGAACTTAATAAATTTTTTCTGTATCCTTTCCACACGATTTATATGCACTTGAGCATTAGGTGCCCATATAAAAGAAGCGTACTCTAATTTTGATCTCACAAAGGATATAAATAAAGTCTTCTTTGTATGGTAGTCGAAGCTCTTATCAGAATTACGACGAATAAAGCCAAACATTGAGTAAGCTTTGGGCAGCATAAAGTTAAGATGGTTGTTAAAAGAAAGTTTAATGTCAAATAGTACTCCTAGATCTACTATTTCATCAACGGAGTGTAACCCGAGCCCCTTTATTGAATATGTAGATAATAAAATGTTTCGATGTCTCTGAAATGACATAGTGAAACACTTACTCACATTTAAAGGAAGGCCATTTGAATCTGACCAAGAAACAATTCTATCTAAATCATTTTGCAAATCCAAACTATCACGATCAGATGAAATTTGTTTAAATAATTTCAAGTCATCTGCATACAAAAGACATTGAGAAGATTTTAAACTAACAGAAATATCATTTATGAAAATATTAAATAATAGTGGGCCTAAAATACTACCTTGCGGAATACCAGAAGGAGGAATAAACGAGTTGGACTGTGAACCATCGATAGATACCACAGAGCATCTACCAGTTAAGTAATGGCGGAACCATGACAACATTTCCGAACGAAACCCAATCTTAGCCAGTTTAGCCAAGAGAAGATTGTGAGGAACACGATCAAATGCCTTTGCAAAATCGGTGTAGATGCAGTCAACTTGAAGACCCTTTTCAAAAGAAGATATGCAAAATTTAGTGAACACAGCTAAGTTAGTGGTTGTGGATCTTCCAGCCATGAAACCATGTTGGACGATGGTAATATGCCGCTTTAAGCTAAAGAAAATTTTATCATAAATTATATGTTCAAAAATTTTTGCAATATTTGTTAATTTTGATATAGGTCGATAATTACAAACATCATTTTTATTGCCAGTTTTATGTATAGGCAAAATAGTTGTATACTTCCATCTTTGAATGAAATAGCCCGCGCGTAAAGATTTGTTAAAAATTATTTTAAGGGGATGTAATAAAGTATTCGAACATTTCTTTAAGACAAAGGCTGATAGACCGTCATTATCACTTTTGGGGCAATTGGAAAGTTTGTGTATACCATTTGCAACATCCTCATCGGAAATAAGCAGTAGACTAAAATCCACTGAAGAATTTATCCGATTTAAATCTATATGATCAAATAGAAACATATCATCATTAAAATTAGACTGAAAGTAGGATGAGAACAGGTTTAAAGAATCAGTTAAGCTGCTTGATATCGAGTTCTTATATTTCATGCTAATGGGAATGGTAGATGAATTTCTTTTTGAGTTTATGAAAGTGAAAAATCTCCTAGGATTCTGTTTAATTGAACCATTAAAACTCATCATGTATTGATTATACAAGAATTTGTTCAGGCAATTAAATTCTCTTTGATAATGTTTAAAGTTTGTATAATCTATGGCATTATTTGACAGCTTATACAATTTATCATATTTGTTTCTTAGATTTTTTAATTTTTTGAGACCTTTAGTATACCATGGTAATTTATAAACAGGTGGTTTGGCCAAAGGGATATTATCCTCCATTATTTTTACAATATGTGTCAGAAATATTTCATAACAAATGCCAATAATTTCATTATCCAATAAGTTATCCCAGTTCAAAGAATTAATGAAATAGTTTAAATCGTCGAAATTGCAATTAAAATAATTGAACCGGACCTTATTATTATTAACTACATCTGCAAATTTGTACGCCTTAATATTTAATTCTAAGGCAGTGTGATGAGCTGTTACTGCAGCAATTGGGATAGAAGATTCAGAAAGAGAAAAATTCAAATGTTTATTTACAAATATTTGAACGGCGGTCACCTCGATGTGTCTGACGAATACTTCGAGTAGTCGAGTAATTGTCTTGTGAATGCTTCTCAAACTGCGGCACTCGGAATCGTCGTTAAACTATACTTAGGTCTGTTGTGTGAGTCTAAAAATAGAATGTGTACCAGCTCACTGAATGTGAGAAGCTATCCTATGTCTCATTTTTGATATGCAAGGGAATTTGTTTTTTTTTAACTTTATATATTATATTATATATTTATATATATCCTCATCAATAAAACTGCGTCATTTGCCTATTCGACACTAACGTGGCCGAACACCAAACCCAACTAGTAGACGTTAAGTGGTGTCTTAAACTGCTGTTCTGAGAAAAATTCGACTACAATCTGTTGATTGATAACTCAAAAACTGAAGCGACTTCGACGACTTCCATCGTCCACTATAAATCTGACGTTGACATAGTTGATGAAAATTTCGTAAAAGTTAAGTTTTGTAAAAGTCAACCTAAGTTAGAATTTGCGGGCTATCATAAAATGTAACTAAACTTTATATACATATATATTTATATACGGGATTGCCCAAATAAGACCTGTAAATGTTAAACACGTGTAAATCTTGTAATAATCATTTGTTTTAATTATATATTATTATTTATATATTAAATACATTTTATGGAGATTTAAAGACATTATTTTATGGAGATATAAAGGCACACAAGCCTTTATATATATTTATATACAGGGTTGCCCAATTAAGACCTATCAATGTTAAACACGTATAAATCTTGTAATAATCATTTGTTTTAATTATTTTATTATATATTAAATACATTTTATGGAGATTTCAAGGCATTGTGTATGAAATATGATATCAGACAAGTGCCCCACCATTTTGCTCGATATAGACATAGACTCTTTTTAGCGCGTTTTTCATTATACCGCGTAATGTTTCTGTTTTTAGGCTTCGTATTTCATCTGGAATATTCTGCTTCAGTTATCTAGTAATTTCTGATTTTTTAACATACATTTTGCCTTTCAAATATCCCCATACAAAAAAAGTTTAGCGCAGTTAAATCTAGTGAATGGAGGTGGCCAAGAGAAATCTGATTTTTTTTTGTTTTAATCAAACGGATTGTGCAGTTGTTGTTGGCGGTTGCTGCGGTATCAGTGTTTGCACAATTTGAATTTCAGTGTGGTTACATCTTAAGATCCAACCTTAAAATTCTCTGCAATATTGTCCTGGAAACGCTCAATTGGCCGGAATGACGACGAGTTGATGGATCATTTTCAACACTTCGTAGCAAAGCTTCCATGTTGCCCTCAGTGCGAATATTTCGATGAGCATTTCTTCCAGGGCTGTCGACCACTGAACCACGTTCCTCAATGTGGGCTACCAAATTCCCAATAATGAAGGCTGTGAGAGTTCATCTTGGAATTAAGATATTGACGATAATTTCGCTGCGTTATAACAACTGATCGTTGACAAGAATAGAAAGATTCGACATTGCTTGTGCTTTTCGCTGAGAAGATATTCCTACCAGTGTTAAAAATTTATCAATTGTTTTGTGAAGTTATAGGCTTCTAAGGTGGCGATGATGTTCGAGAATTTACAAACACCTAAGGGCGCTGAACGTTCAATTTCGCAAGTTATATAATTATATTTCTATTAGTAATAATAAAAACTATGTAATAGAAAAATGATCTTGAACTAGATTAAGAACTAACATTATATTATATTAAAGATCGACTATACAATGAAAAACGAAAAAAACGAATATAAAATCAAAAAGTTATTCGTGCTTAATATTGGTAAGTGTAGGCCCCCCTATATATGCATGAACAATTTAGCAGAAAATTCATTATTTTGCCTACATTTTATTACTAAAATGATTTTACCATAAAACAGATTTTTATGGTAAACATTAAACATTATAGAAAAACTTGTCCAAATTTTAATGCATTTTCATCAATTTGTTTTTCTTTTTAATTTAATAATAACGGGTTATCCAAAAGTAAAGCTATATGTGTGCTTTAAACATGTAGCTATGCAATACAATGTCATTTAAATGACAGCCTTCGGATTGATTTCAGCATTGGATCCTTTTGAGGTAGTTTTCGACCATTTTTTTACACATCTGGGGCGGTATCTGAGCGATAGCTTGACGAATGTTGGTTTGCAAATGCTTCCACGTTTGGAAATTATTCGCGTAAAAACGGTCTTTGATACAGATACAGCAAAAAATGTCTAATGGCGTCCAATCGCATGATCTTGGTGACCAACTGACCCTGTTAAAACGTGAAATTGTGCTTTCTGGAAACTTCTCACGCAATAAAGCCAAAATCGGTCGTGTATAACCACCACTTTTGTAGTAAGTTTTAATTATTTCTTCGATTGTCAAACGATCCATATCCATAAATCGCAAAACTTTCATTAAATAAATAACACTTTAGATGAAAGTTATTTAACAGCTGGCAGCGTTGTCAGGCCGGCAGTTTCGGAATCGCTAAATGGATAATCCTATATTTAATAAATTAGTTCATATTATACCCATAGAGTGAATGTTCAGCATATTCATTAAACTTTTGTGCAATATGTTGACAAATTTCCGTTAAATGTAATGGAAAAATTAACAAAGAGGGCAACAAAAAAGTTGAGAAAAATTTTCTATATTTTTCAACATAACCTCCTTTTAGCTCGTTACAGTTTTTCACAGATATTCAGTGATTTCTATACCCTATTCATAATAACAACTGCCAAACTCCTTAAAAAAGCCGCCAACCACAGACTCCACTTTTTCTTTGTTGGAAAATAGTTTACCACCGAGTCATTTCTTCAAGTTTGGAAGTAGAAAGCTAAATCTGACGAATAAGGTACGTAGTGGAACAATGCGAACTTTAGCTCATTAATTTTGTCCATCGCAATGGTAGATGTGTGAACTGGAGCATTGTATTGATGAAACGACACTTTCTTTCCCGTCAAATGTGGTCTTTCTTCCATAATTTCATCACCTAAATGTCGTAATAACTTAGCATATGATGATTTTTCTTTTCTGAACATAATCAATAAAAATAATCCCATGCGCATTCCAAAAAACAGACGCCATGACCTTGCCTGCGAATGGAACCATCTTCACCTTCTCTGGACACGTTTCTTCCATTCTAGTTCATTGCTTTGACTGTTACTTTATCTCAGGTGCGGTTGTAAATCAACAGAAAAATTCGTCTTTATTGCGATGAAACATCGCCAAACACTCTACTGAAACATCGTCACAATGCAACAACGCTGTTTTTGCTTTATTCAAAACAGGCGCGGCACCCATCTTGCGCACAGCTTTTTGCATCTTCAAATATTTGGTCAATTTATGATGCACTTTTTGAAATGCCTTTCATTTCAGCTAGTTCAGAGACGCTAATTTCTGTTGACGATCATCCAGTACCATTTTGCGGATTTTCGTAACCGTGTCTGACGTGGACACCACAATTGGTCTACCACTACGGTGTTTACTTTGGCAGCTCGTACGGCCTTAATTAGGCTGTGGTACCCAATATTTCACACCCGTAAACGAAAGTGCAGGCTGCCCCAGAGTAGAATCTAGCTCGACTTTAATTTTGGTTGGACTGAGACCTTTCTACTATCTTGTTTACAGATTCACTAATATCATTTACCTTTGATGGCTCAAATAAAAATACTAAACAGCGTGACGTCTTGAAACTTAAAGCGTATGTTTTATAAGGTTGCCACTTTTCATAAAAATAATTTTTTTCTAACTACTGGCAGTTCGACTCTACATCAGGTCGGCTGGTTTTGGAACCGCCCTGGTGTATATTTTAAACAATATTCATGCAATTTTTACACGAAACTCTCCCCAAAATGAGTGAACACAACATCATATTTGGTGTTTGAAGGAATTTTGCTTTTTTGCCGCGTCATCCATCATTGTTATTCATTCTTCAGGGCAGAATTTATATGATAATTAATTTTGATTTATCTCGATGTTCAATTGACATGAAATGATAAATGTGCACAAATGTAATAAGTTGTGAATATTCATCACATAGAAGTAATCGCAAATAATCACTGACAATTAAATAACCAGACCATGAGTTTCTTTCACTTTATATGCATATCCAACATAATTAAATCACAATTAACGATGTTCATAAACGCTGTGTGTTCACTTAAATGTACTTAAGATACAGATAATAGAGTTCCACAATCTCTCAATTAATCAATGAATAAATCTCAGCTTATACAATAAACTTTTTCAGGCAAGCAATAGATTTGAAGCGTTAACATAGCAGGGTGGGAAAAGAAAATTTATTGCCTTTAACGTGATTATGCGGACATATTTTTACTGCACAACATTCCGTACACAATTTGCGATTTATTGTATGAATGACCTCAAACGCAATTTATTTACGAGCTTTTTTTGCTTTTTTTGGTTTGATTTGATTTTTATATATTCAGCTATAACAATTGCGATGACTTTCTAATGCATTTTACGTATTTTTTTGCCTTGTAAATAATCATTAATTTAATGAAACTGCAGATAATGCAAAAAAAAAAAAAAAAAAAAAAAAAAAAAAAAATAGAATAAATAAAAAGTGCCAAACAACAAATGCCAGTAAATCAGCAAATACAAATAATTGTAACAGTTTAAACAAAAGCGTTGACTGGCCTCCTGAAAGCTTTGCCGACCACCGAAATGATAAATGTATGAAATTAAACAAATTTCCATGTTTGCTGGTGGTAGAACAACTAATGATGATGGCAATTTGTGGGATATATAAAATTGAAATGCAATTGATTTTCATTACCTTTGCAATAATGAATAAATTGAATTTTTTTTCAAATTATCGCTATCTCATTACACAGTTATGGCCAATATTATATAGGAAAATCAAATTAATTTTTACAATGGCCCTGTTTTTATTAATATGGACAATAAATTTAAGTGATAGGGTGTTTTAATTAGAGCTCTTTTTATATTATTAATCAGGACCTAACTACGAACTGATTACCAAAGTTATCTCTGGTAAGGCCATCGGATGAAAATTTGCTAAAAAAAAAATAAATTCTCTTGTATCCGCTGTTGATGGAAAGTGATAACAAAAATGGCAACATTTTCGGTAAAAACAGTTAAAAAAAAGCTAAAAATCTAGAAAAAAAGCTAACCGTTGCAAAAAAAAAAATTGTTGAAAATCCTTCCTAAAGTAAAAGTAAAGTAATATTCAGTGAGTTTTATAGGTCGGCACTTAAGAAGTGCGACTTTTATTCATATTTAAATATCTTGCTGACTAAGACATATATTTTAAAAAATATAATTTAATGCACGAATGCATAAGAATTATAAATAGTGTAATCTTTATCTGGTCAACATCATTTTCTTTATTTTGTTTGCTATTATATCCAATTGCTTTAGGATGTAACATTAAAATCCATTACTATTAGCGTGTCCAAAAAGATACTAAAATTTGGAAGTTATTCATTCAGTATTTTCATAGCTTCCACAAATGCTATATGAGCACACTTTTCGCTTCTTGGTGAGCTATTTTTAATTGCCTCAAAGGCCCGATAAAATAAAGGCGTTTTAACCGACTGTCTTTGTACGAATGTTAAACATTTTTAGTATTTGCTTTTTTTTTGTTACTGATGCAAAAATTTAAAATTTTTAAACACATGTTTAAATCGTTCTTCATTAATAACTTTATTGATTAGTTATGGGAATTCTAATTAAAAGGAGTGCATTTTCATAAAAATGGCTTAAAGTGTTTTTATTACTATAGAGAAGATTTGGTAAGAAAAAAAACAGTGAGCTCAAACCACCACATTCCCCGTGGAACCTAAGATAGACTCTTTGCTAAGTGTGGGATTTGTAATTGATGTTTTTTTTTTTCAAAGACATCAATAGTGTTGCGTCAGATATAAATATTTCATATTTTTTACATGAAATGGGTTAGTCTCCATTTCATTTCATATATTCTAGATTCCCCATTTTTTCAGAGAAATCTACCACTTTAACTCTTCCCAACGGTATACTACATTTGCTACCTGTCCTCTAGCAACGTGTCCTTATATGGATAGTCAAACTTTTCTTTATAAAATCAGCCATTTAGAAAATCTTGATCATAAAAAAATCTCTGAACTGAAGAAAATTCTGAACTTGTAAATAACTTACCTCAGTTCTGTTGGAGCAAAAATAAAATTTGCTGGTGGAGCTTAAGATGAGCATTTTAAGAAATACGATATGTTTGTACCAAATGTGTAAATTCGTCAAAAAAAAATCCTCTCTATTCTTTGAATTCCTAAAACTATTTCCAAATTTCCTATTTACAATCCATGAAATTTCTTTAAAATAACCAAATTCGAAACGAAATTTACGTCTAAAAGAGCCGAACGATAATTTTTTGTAGGTCTATTTCGTGGTTGTAGTAGAAAACCCCTCTTTTGTTCTATCACATCATTCTTGTTGGTAAGACTTCCATATCATCATAATCATAATGATATTTTTTGCTATGCTGACATATTTTCTCCACTTACTCGCAGAGTAACCAGGTCAATGAATTTACTCAGGATATTGGCTAGTTTTTCGACTCAAAAAAATCTTCCTTTTGATTTCCAAAATCTTTTCCCCTTCATATTAACACTATAAATTGCTGGCATATGAAAGCATTCGATTGGCTTCAAACTTTTATACACACCTTTTCATTAGCATCAGGTTGGAGAGGATGGCCTGTTCAATGATAACTTTTCGTTTGTCACGTCTGATCAATAAATTTAATAATTAAAATTAAATTATAAATAAATTTCTGTCAATACGTTCATTTCATATTCAAAGATTTGAATTTATTAATAAATACATCGTCATTAAGTCCTCCTAAACTATTTCAGTTAATCCTTAATGAATGCAAATATTGTACAAATTCATTTTGCTACTAATTGATTCACATTAAATATTGTTTCCAAAATCATCCGTTATGATTTATTACAATTCCCAATAAATGTGTGTGCATTACACTAGATTGCAAAAGAAACATCTGTGATAGACAACATGAGATTTGAGTCATTTATCAACTTGAATTATGTGGCAAGTTATGACCGACCTATACGGGCATATACGAAGATTCCTTGTAAGCACAATGATATCCGGGCTTAACTACAAATTTTCACAAAATCGATATTATGGAAATTTGTTACTACTTTTGAAATATGTAGAATTTTGGAATCGTGCATAGACGACAATATCTGTCTTAAGCAATAATAATAAACAAAGACATTAAACAATAATACACAATAATAACAAAAAAAACTTGTGTTTATTAATATCAATTATTTGAGATATTAGGTAATTTATCAAAAATCGCTGTTTTGAAAAATTACTGTAGCTTGTGAATTACATCGAGTTTTGTAATGGGAATAGGGCATAAATGTGCGCCAGTATAAATACAATAATACTAACGAATAAACTTGATTTCGTCCTAATTCCGATTAATGCGTTTTAAATTGTAAGCACAGATATTGTCTCTATCTGATCAGTTTACTTAAATAAACAATTAGCTGAACTTAGTATAGGGTGATTTTTAGTCGTAGTTTTTCTAAAGTCGAATAAAACACTCAAATTTGCATCATATATTAAAATTTTTTGTTGGAATCGATAAATTGGTCTTTGCCATTTAGTTTTTAAAGATAATTTCATGTCCATAATTTCAAAATGTCCATTCGGAAGGTCCAATTTTTCTTCAATTTTTTGAGCATTTCGGCCTGTATTCCACGGATAACGCGTGTTATGTTATCCTGTAAGGCTTCAATAGTGTTCGGCTTGTTTACATAGACTAATGCCTTGTCATAACCTCACAAGAAATAGTCAAGAGGCGTTAAATCGCAAGATGTTGCAGGCTAACTCACGGGACCAAATCGAGAGATAAGCTGATCACCAAATTCATCCTTTAACATATCCATTGTTTCAAGAGCAGTGTGGCATGTTGCACCGTCCTGATGAAACCACATGTCAACCAAGTTTAATTCAGCCAATTGGGCCAAAAAAAAATTCCTTGTGATTGAGTAACACATGCCCAATCGCTGAGAATGGCGACGAATTGACATTTCGTGATCGTCATTAACACTGGTCAATTTCAGCAGGTCGATTATGACGACCATAAAATGGTCGTATCAAACGATGAACATTTGTCACAGAGCACGAATTTTGATAATAAATTTCAACGATTTGCAATCGTTGCTCGTTTCGTAGTCTTTCCATGATGAAATGGCAGAGTATACTGTACACTTTTTACTTTGACAGATGACGTTTGGACTCCATATCAACCAGTGTTGCCAACCTGAAAAACTTAAATGTTAAAAAATCACCCTATATTTCTGGGCAATAGGTTTACTACTCTTACTGCTCTTTTTAATTATGGCAAAGGAATCTATGAAATAATGGAATAACCGGCAGTCGTTGCAAAAATATAAAATATTTTTAGTATTTTGTTTTAATTTCCGATGCCAAACATTTTTTAGCAATTGTTAAAAATTGTTGTCCATTAATAACTTAAAATAATTAGTTATGTGAATTCCGATTAAAAAAAGAAAATTGTCATTTTTACGAGACTTTTCATTGCTATAGAATATGTGGTGAAAAGGTAGTGAAAAGGTGTCAAAAACGACAGCATTCCCCTATGATAAGCCCATGTTAAATTCATCGACGATTTTCTATTTTTTCCCCACTCCTAGACCATGTTCAGCGGCTGCTCTTTTTTTACTGTGTTAGTAATTAAAATTAAATTATAAACAAAATTTGGTCAAATATGGTATGAGAGCTACATTCATTTCATATTCAAACATTTGAATTTATTAATAAACACATCGTCATTGAGTCCTTTCAAACTATTTAAGTTAATCCTTAATAAGCCAATTATGCAAATTCATTTCTCCACTAATTGACTCACACGAAATATTGTTTCCAAAATGATTCAATATGATTTATTATAATTCCTAATAAATGTGCAAGCGTTATATTAGATTAAAAAAGACATATCTGTTGGAGAAAACGTGTGATTTTAGTTTCCTTATATGTCAAGTTTATATATATGTATAGCTATGAACGCAACCAAACCGGAAAGCGGACCACAATGATGTTACGATGACAATGTTTTCAGTTCCCTAAAGGATCTCTGGCGGTATTAAAAAAGAAAACGTGTTTCCACTTTCATAAGGACGGTGTATGTTGTACGTGTTATATTATCTATATTAAGTTAATAATAATACAATATTATGGAAAAGTAAAATGTTGTTGTTGATACAGAATAGAAATCCCAGCCCTGGTTTATATAAGCCTTTGTTAACTTCACTCATTTCGGTGAAATAACAATTTAAACCGGGGTATAATGTCCAGGCTCCACAAATTCACATTACTTAGCCATCATACTGCGTCGTACATTTGTAGCTGTGGTCTGGGAGTAAAATACATGGTTTATATCATAACAAGTCCCATCGAGTGGACAAATGTGCTAGAATTTGTATCTGTCTGGCGTGGGATAACTCCAAAAATGACTCAAACTCAAGAAATTCGGAATTGGCACATAAAAATGTTTCCACTTCCGCTGTTTTGTGTATGTTTCTCAGGTGCATTTAAAGTTGGGTTAAATTTTAATTTTTTTTTTTTTTTTTTTTTTTTTTTTAAATAAAAATTACATATCTGTAACCAGCGACCATAGCCTTTGTGAAAGATAGGAAGATGTGGTCCAAATTTTGTTATCTTTTAGAATTATGAAGTTATTTACAAAGAAGTTATACATTCATCAACATCCTTCCTTGTGATAGTACATTTTCCCAAAAATGTTGCAAAAATGCACTGTTTTTCACAAATTTTAAATTGAGAGTTCTGCCACTTTTAATATGTATAAGTTATTGTAGTGGTTTCCTTTACAGTTTACTTACAATTTTATTGCCTTTAAAAAATAAGTTTTAACTTAAATTTGCTTTAAAATTTGAAAAAAAAAACTGTAAAAAAATCAGGGAAAACATTTAAAAAATATATTCCAATAAGTGGGACATGTATGCATAATTTTTGCCTGCATTTACTGCATTTTAGACCCCCCACTGTTCGGTTCTGGTTACATCTGAGCCGTTGAATTCCCGAATATAAGGAGTGGCATAATACTTTCTCTTTTTTCTCGATTATCCTCACTGGGCGGCTTCCAGGGCAGCTATTCACTTCCAATAGTTATTGTGCACAGAGGTTAAATTACCTAATAGAAAAACTGTCTCTCTCTGGGTTCCAAGAAAATAAAATATTCGACCGGTAGGTTCAAGCAGATTTTTCTTGTTTAATAGAGGTTAACAGCATTTTGGTTCAAGCCCATGCTGTTTACCGTTTATTAGCTATATGAAATCAGTAGCAGTGGCCTCTATAGCAACACTGTTGCGTGATTTCAGGCATAATATAAATGTTCCCTTCAAACATTGGTGGCATTTCGTTTGCTTGAGATTACGGAAAGTATCTGAGGTGAACGAATTCTTTTCTCTAGGGGATTTAACCGTTTATTAGTCACATTAAATCAATGGCAGTGGCTCCTATAGCAACACTGTTGCGTGCTTTAAGGCGTAATAAATATAAATGTTTCACTGAAACATTGGCGGCATTTAGTTTGCTCGAGATTGCAGAGAATATCTGAGGTGAACGAGTTCTCTTCTCTAAGTAATTTCACCTCTATAGTGTTGTATGATGTTTAGGTATCAGTTGCGCATTACTCATTTGTGGTGAGTTGTGTTTGTGGGTAGTTAATAGTTATAATTAGAGGTTAATGTGTAAGAGACGTTTCCCATTTTCCATGACAATGTGTGTGACTTATTCATACTGTAAATGGGTTATGTATTCTGCATAACCACGCCTTCTCTGGTAGCACCTATATAATTTACATAATTTAACCCATACATTCCTAGATTTATGTATATCTTTCATTCAATTGCACTAAATTCAGTTTAATATACATTGTAAAAATCAACAATTTCCATATGATACACAAATGGTCGACAAAATAAGTACACCTGCTTTTGTATAGCGATGAAACAAAAACTAATGTACTTGGAAACAACTGTGCCCGGAATGTTCAACGCCCTAAGGATAAGGAATTCCATTTTCGCTTTACAAAGAAGACAGTCAAGCACTGGGTCGGCAATATTATGGTCTGGGGTTGTTCCCCGTGGTATGGTGTCGGTCCGATACATCGAATTACCGACATTATGAGATTCCACTATAAAAACATCTTGGAAAATACAATGTTGATGGACATTCCAGCAGGATAACGATCCGAAGCATACTTCTGAGTTGGTAAAGGATTGGTTAATGTTGCGCTTCTTGACTGGCCAAATCAATTTTCGGGCTCACATTCAATCGAATATCTTTGGGGAGAGTTGAAACGAAGAATTGGAAAGGAGGTTCTTAAAAATAAGGATCAATTATGGAATTTTGTTCAAAAAACTTCGTATGAAAACCCAGTAGAAACCTGCAGGAAGCTTATTGCCAGCATGCCAAAAAGCGTAAACAAAATGAAGGTGGATATACTGGCTTTTAACGAAACTCAGCCAATTTAGCAGAAAAAACTTGATTTTTTTACTTTTTTGTTTATTTTAACTAAATGTACTTATTATTTTGTCCAATGTTTTTTGGTTAATATCTTACTTTTTGAAAAATACTGAATTTAATTTTTGTTTTTTGTTATTATTTTAGTATTTATTTCATTTCTAATGTTATAACAAAAGAAATCAGTATTTGTTTTTTTAATTTAAATACATTTTCGGGTGTACTTATTATTTTAACCATATGTGTATATAAGCAGAAGATAGTAAGTTATGTGTAATTTACATAGTAATAAGTACAGGGTGGCGCAATAGAACGTGCATATTGCATCATCTATTTTTGCGGGGTAGAAAAGGTGAGGGCGGAGGGACGCCTACATCGTTGGGTTGGCGGGCTCATGGAGTTTTAGTCGCTATGAATCACTTGGACGGGAAGCGTCGCGCATTTTGCGTGCGCGCATTTTACGAGAACTCTCGTTCATATATTGCTACTAGGCGACTATATTGTGCTGAATATGGACTACGGCGAATTAGTGAAGCTCCGAGTTGTAATTTAATTAAAATATGGGTAAAGCGTTTTGAAGAGACCGGTTCAACATTTAAACTACAAGCAAATGGTCGCCCAAGAACATCTAGGACCGAAGACAATGTTGAGAGAGTTATGGAGTCAGTGCGAGGAAATCCACAAATGTCGACTCGCAAGAGATCGTCTGTCTTACAATTATCGCGACGAAGTTTGCAACGAATTTTAACATTGGATCCTAAACTGCACCCATATAAGCTGCAATTAACACAAGAATTGAAAGAGTCTGACTCCATAGCATGGCTCGCATTTGCTATGAAATGCTTAATCGATTTTCCAATTTTGACAACATCCTTTTCTCTGACGAGGCTCATTTCCTTATGAATGGGTTCGTAAACCGTCAAAATTGTCGTTACTGGGACAGTGAAAATTCTGAAATCAAACACCAGAAATCATTGCATAGTCCTAAAGTGACAGTATGGGCAGCAATCTCTGGCAGAGGAATAATTGGTCCTTTTTTCTTCGAAAATGCGCGGGGTCAAAACGTCACGGTTAATACGGAACGCTATGTTGAGATGTTGGACGGATTTTTGGCTCCAGAAATTGAAAGTTCAAGAATAGTGAATTCCAGAACTTGGTTCCAACAAGATGGAGCTACCTGTCACACACCAAATGACTTCATGGCGGTGGTGAAGCAGATGTTCTCTGGCAGACTGATTTCGAAAAGAGGTGATATCCCATGGCCCCCACGTAGTCCAGACTTGACGCCTCTTGACTTTTTTTTGTGGGGATACCTCAAACACAAAGTCTACAGTAATAATCCAAGAAACATCGTTCAGCTCAAGGAGAATATCCGTGGTGAAATGGTAGCCATTACACCAGTATTACTGAAGAAAGTTTTCAATAATTTTCGTTTGCGATTAGAGGAGTGCCGTCGTAGAGAGGGTCACCATTTAGATGATGTTATTTTTAAAAAATAAACTCCATTTATTACTCTACAATGCCTTAGATTTATTTCAACCATACCTTTCGTATTTATTTTTTAATCTATTATTTAAATATGCACGTTCTATTGCGCCACCCTGTATTTTATAATAACAGTAAAGTTCAGTAAATTATAAGTTTGCTGTTTCTTTTCATTGTGATTTAATTCAGAGCATTAGTTCATAACAACTTAGCGTTTTACCACGTCCCTTCTGGCATTCTACACATTTTTGAACTAATTTAGAAGGACATTTGGTGTAACCAACTAACTAAAATTATTGCATTGATTTCATCAACGATTTACCTTTTTGTGACAAATGGATGCATTTTCATAAGGTGAAATTTTTTTTCTAGAAAAGTAACCACCGTAGTGTTATTTTCCGCTCACATTAAATTAAAACAATTTGATGCTCCTCATACTCAAATTGACTGTCGACCAGTGTTATTGGCCATCATTTATTTACTTGTGTAAATTCATTTCCTGTCACTCTTTCCCTTCCGCCTAACGGCCCATTTCAGCACACAAACCCATTATTATTTTAAGTGCCATTCCATGAATATATGAATTGATAATAAATCATATTTTAATCTTCAATTCATATAACTCTCTTTGCATTTTTTTAATTAAAGTGCTTGGAAAACATACATGAAAAGCACAAAATTGTGTATGCATAACTCAAAATGGAATGATTTATGAAAATGACACGAAGGATGGATGGATGGCCAGCTGAATAGAGAATACTCGCTCCAGTCAATTCTGTGTCATTACAAACTAAGTTTGAATAAGCCAAAATGTCAGTCGGTGGCAAATGCAGGCGCGTCACGGTGAGGTGGATTATATTTATAGTGCTGGTCATTGGTTGTAACGAAACTTCTATTCGGCCAAATCATGTTGGACGTCCATGTTAACTCCTCAGCTTGTTGCTGTCGTGCAGAAAACGAAAGAAAAAAGCGCACAAAAAGGAAGAAAAAAGAAAAATAATTCAGTTCACTCACTGCAACACGACCAGCTAACAAATGACCCACAAAAATTGCATGTTGTAGTTGCTAGATGACGCAGAGAGGGGGAATTGATGCAGCTACTACCGCCACCACAGGTTATTATGTGTGTGTGTGTGTGTGTGTGTGTGTGTGTGTGTGTGTTTTGGCATCTTGCACAATTTTAAAAGGATGCTGGTCCTTCCATGGTCCTATGTATGGAAGAGCGGGTGTTAGTGTTAATTTATGAGCAAATATGACAACAAATACGGAAAATTCTTGCTGCAAGAACCCACGTGAACCCTGAGAATGGTAAAATGTAAAGAATGGTTAGAGTTATTACACTGACACTCGCTATAGTTACAGTTAGTACTGGCAGCAGATATTGTCGATGTTGTAGCTGGTTGCAGTGCAGATGCTATAAAGTACTAAGTATGCTTGTGTGCATACGCTAGGTTTAAAACCGCCTTCTTTGAACCCCAAAAATGGTACTTGTACTCGTTTTACTATAAAGAAGAAAACGAACAATAAAGGCAACACAAATTGCTATTTTTAGTTAACCAGGCTATTCATACTATGTTAGGGTTGGCCATTGTACGTACCTGGGTACCACCTTGGCATGTACGGAACATTCTCTTGCACACAGTGGCCATGGTTTATGGTGCATGAGGTTATTGGATTTTGCCTGCTAGGCGAAATGGTGAGGTTTTTGCGTTTATTCATATGCTGGGCTTTCTTTTGCCGACAACTTTATTTTTACACATTGATGATGAAGCAGCAAAAACATGGGGAACTGAACCAGCACACATGTCTATGAATGTCAATGTGCGGCACGATATCTTAACTGTGCTGCAAAACGTGTATTTATACAGTGCGAGACGAATCTAAAAGATATTTAAATAAAGGGAACAACTTTGAGTTGTTTGTTTCAAAAGAAATTGGGTTAAAGTCATTTAGTATTTAAATGCAGGTGGACACAGTGATCGCGAGACTTAGATTACATGCACACACACACACACACACACACACACACACACACACACACACATACACACACACACCCACACACACACACTTTGAAGTTAGTCCTTAAAGTTGTCCCCGCTATTGAGTAGAGCATGTTGAGCTGGTTACAAAAATCACGTTTTTAGATTAAAATTTTTCCGCTCCAAATGTAATTTGCTAAAACTCAAAACCGTATTCTTGATTTCAATGTTCCCTGATTATAAAATAAGAATGAAAAAAACAAAATATTCCTCGCATCCCATGAACGAGATGTGGAAAAGCCTTTCACATTCAGTGAGGTTACACCATAGAAGTTAAATACTACAGAGAAATCAACTTTCTCTCTCTCTCTCTCTCTCTCTCTCTATGCTCGATTAGTAGTTTGCTCAAGCAGATTTTTCCTGTTTGATAGAGTTTGACGACAATTTGGTTCAGTTGCTAAAACCAAGATTGCCTACGGTAGATTGCCTGAAATGGGCGAGTTCATTTCCCTATAGTATTCTCCTCTATGGCTTTTACATCAAGGCGTGAATACTTGCCTGATTTGTTCCAGTTTTACCAAGTATTACAAATCCATACAATGGACGAACATCTAGCGTACTATAACCAACCAATTGCAAATTGGTTAGGAAAGTCGGCCAACTCGTATGGAAGGTACAAGAAATGACCCGCTGCCAACTCTTCTCCTTCTCAAAATTGACTAAATTTCGTGCAACTGCTTGCAAACTACCAACATTTAAATGTAATGCGGTTTAAATCGGTCATTTGTACGAAAGGTACTGGAAGGGGCATGGTTAATCCGTCAAAGATTTAAAATTTTGCTGAGCATAATAAAGCAACATAATCGACAAAAATGTAGGTTATTGTAGAGAACATATTAGGAGATATAGGGGATAAATGAAATATCGGAAAATTGATCAATTAATATGCAAGTCATTAGAAGAGGTGGATCGATATAGCCCACGTGAAATCTTCAGCAACTACCTGGCAAAATATTAGACTGTTCCAAAGTTTTAAGAAGTTTCAATCAACAAATCAATTGCAAACTGATGAGGTCAAGTTGACCAATTCGTATGGGAAGTACTAGAAATGACACTCTGCCGTCTTTTTTCCTTCTCGGAATTAATTAAATTTTGTACAAGTGCTTGAAAGCTATGAATCTGTAAATGAAATGCTGGTTTAATCTGTAAATTATAGGAAAGGTACTAGAAAAGCATTCGTTAATCTGTCGAACTTCTCAAATTATGGTAAGCATTATGAAGCAATACGTTGGATGTAAATTAAGGCCATTGTAGAGAACGGATTAGGAGTTACAGAAGAAAAATTAAATTTCGGGAACTCGGTCAATTTGTTTAGGAGACACCAGCAGAGGTGGGTCAATATAGCCCAACAGAAATCTTCGACCAATATCTGATCAAATAATAGAATGTACCAAGTTTTATGAAGTTTCATAAAGATTTGCAGCAGTTATTGTGTCAGCCAGCCAGCCACCCGGCCATCCAGACATATGGACACTGACCATGTTATGCTACTGCCCCCGTACAAATGAATCAGCGGAAATTAGTTGTATCCCTACTGCGTGTCACGTTTCATATTATAATTTCATTATATTTAATAACAGCTGGAAACAGGCCACATCTAATCATATTTTTATAGAAATACAAATAGACCGTCTAGACTTGGCATTATTGCTTTCAAAAGTCAATTTTGGTCATGCCCTTATTGTATTATTTCATCAGCTTCATTTACTACCCCATTTCGTAACTTCATTGCCAATTCCAAATATTCCTCTCACAAATCAATGTCTTTCCATTCTCACAAAGAGAAGTGTTTTTGCAGCTCTCTTTTTCTCCCATTTCTTACACCGTTTAATCACAGTTTGTTATTAAATTTCGGCGAAGTCGGTCGATTTGAGTGGTTGCCCGTCTATTTATTAGAATTCAGTTTATTAAAACTCTATTAATTGACAATTAAAGTGCATTAAATTATAGATAATTGTTTATATTTTATGTAAATTCTATCAGTTTCTTTGTCATCTGCAAAATTGAGAATGAAAATAGTGCGTAAATGTTAGTTGCTGCTCACTGCCCGCACAAGAAATGCATCCGGCTGCGGTCATTGCTGTTGCCCTTTTTGTGAACCTTTTGCGTGTTTTGTTATTGTTCGTTTTTGCAAATGTAAACAAATGTTGTAGGCGGACTACTAAAATTAATCGATTATTCGGTGCTTCATGTATGTAAATTGGAATGCTGGTTGGAGAGGAATACGAGTATGCATATGATCATTCAGAAGTAGAATTTGCAAGGTTGAACCTACAAATTTATACTTTATTTTTATTATTTGTAGCAACCTAAGTATAAAAATTATTTGGTATGAGGCATAGATAAAATTATATAGATAAAAAAAGATAATTTTCTGAAGGAAATTAGAAAAATCATATCAGATAAAAAATATATGAAATAAGTAAAAGCAAATTCGTTATTCAACAAACCATCGACCTTTCTGCTCTTTAAACTCGTTTTATGTGGAAATTAAATATTGACAAAAAAAGAATTGTTCGAGTTAAGTCCCAATCCAAAAAATATTTTAGATACTTTTCTGAAAAATATATATAATAAATTAATTTGTATTTTACAACAAACCAATCAATTTTTATTTAAATTGAAAAAAGTACACTGAGTAAAAGAATTAGAGAAAATTTGATTTCCATGTGGAATCCAACTTCAAGATTGAAAAATATTTCGATTTCCAAAATGTCATTTCAGTAATGATTTCCTTAAACATTCACAAGCCAAGTGTATTTTCTTCAAGTGCACTTACAGCCCGTTTCCGTGAAACAAATTATTGAATTCGTTCGTCAAATGAACGAACAAATATTTGTGTTCGTCTTTGTATTTCGAATAGATTTTCGTTTTCGATTATTTTTATTTTTATCGAGTATAGTTACCATAGAACTACCATTTTTATGTGAACCAATATGGGAAATGTTAAGGAAAACTTTAAATACAAAATTGTTTATGGAAAACTTTGATAGTTGGGGCGAACTTTCATACATTGTATAAAACCCTTGTTTTCAATGCTTTCATTTATAGATGATACACTCGTATGCGGTTTTCGTTTTTGCGTGTATGGAAGCTGTTAGTTATAAGATCAAAGAATTTAATTTCCCTAATCCCTCGTACTATAAGTTTTTATACAAATCCTATCATTCAACGTCCATGAACTCCCAAATTGGTAGGTGAATGGACAGTAAGATATTGGTGTGTGCTTATACCACAACTACTTGCACTTCCTGTTGCCAACCTTTGTTATGGAACGAGTTCCTTAATTTCCTAGAGCCCACATTTTCACATTTTCCAAAATTTCACAAATTTTTTATTTGTTATTTGACCGCAATCTCTTGTTTTATATTGCTTTACAAAACTAAGATCAGCCCGGTCCATTGAATGGATAGGCAGGAAATCAATAATCAACCAGAAAAATATTTAGCCATATTTCGCACTAACATTGTATGTTTGCAGTAAACGTTATCCCCAAACAAAAAATATTTAATTCTGTTGATAAAAACTAGGTCTTCATAAAGTCATGAATACACTAAATTTCTCCCTGTATTGTTAATACAGTCTAACCTCGATAAGGTAATAGAGAATTTTGCAAATTAATCATCATCTGCTTACCGTGTCATATCCCAACGATTTTCGCTAATAAATCAAGTCACATTTGAAAGAAAACACTGTATTTTGTAATATTAAAATTGAAAAATAGTATTACTTAATACGAAAATAGTTTTCATTTATAAAATATTCAAAATGAATGCAATAAATAGAATGCACATAAGAATTCAAATCAAAGGGTTAAGTTTATAAAAAAAATTATTCATACATGTTAAAAAAAAAAAACATAAATGATCAATGAAATGAAATAAAAATAAGGCACATAAGTAGTCAGTTCAATGGATTATGTTTATAAAAAAAATTATGCATACATATTAAAAAAAGAAAGCATAAAAAATCAATAAAGCGCTATTGGTAGCTTAGTCTTCATTTGGTTTGCCTTCAATATAAAAAAAGTCATTAATTGAGGTCTGCTTACTGCCGGTGCAAGTTATCAAATCCAAAGCGCAATCCAATTCCGTGATGGACTTGATTACACCATCACTCAAACCACTCTTTTTGAGAAATGCACTTTTTATTACATGTAGAGCGTTACGGGCATCTTTTATTGTAAAATCCCGCTGGTTTTCGATAACTTCTTCCCCGTCTTCTTCCGCTTCTTCATTAGGAACTGGCAATACAGATTTGATTATTTCTGCATCAGTAAGTTCTCCACAGACGGCTAAATCATCATCAAACTTGGCGACTACGAATGTTGATTTTCTGGAGACGTAGTCGTTGCAAACACAATAATTTTGTGTGTATCTGTTTCATATTTGGATTAATTGATGGGAAACGTTATGTAAGGGTTGCAGGTCGCCAAAATTCGTTAAATAGAGGTGAATAATTTTTTCTTTCGATAGCTTCCAATGAATGAAAAAACGTTATAACGAGGTTTTTGGGAAATGTATTCGTAATAGAGAGGTTTATTTTGTATTAGATTTTACGGAGCGTTGTAGGGGATTTAAAAAAAATCGTTAAATCGAGGAAATCGTTATATTGAGGGTCGTTATGTCGAGGTTAGACTGTAGTTGTTAAGACAACATTTAAGGATATTTTTGCATTAAGTGTGTCTTTAAAAAACATTATTGTAGTAACAAATTCTAAGCAACAAATTGATTGTATATTTATATTATATTTACACTTTATTTTCCTTCAGGGACTGATTTAGTTGAAGGCATCTGGAGCTTCCAACCAGACCGGATCCTACATAAATTTATATCTTTATATTATTGATTGTATACTGCGGTTACTGAATTAAACACTGTCGGCATTGAACATCAAAATCAGATTGCTGTTTTTAAACTATTTGAGCTGTTTTCTCAAACGTTGCCAATTTTATTTTCTTCACTTCTACAACAAAATATTACTCGAAAACCGGAGATAATTTTGAGATACAGAAACTGTATACACCATACTTACATCGCTGTGTGCGTTAAATGTGCCCTTTGAATTACGTGAATTTATGAATTAATTTTCATAAATGTGCTTTAAATTTTAAGTTAATACCTTTCGATTCGCAAGTAGTAACGAGTAGAATGAAATAAATATTGCCATAATACGATACGTTTAGCATTCCCGATGAGGATCTCAACTTTTAACACCATTAACTGTTTAAATTACCCCACACTCACAAACTAATATGTCACCTTATTCTTACAAAGAGAACCATTCTCTATAGATAAGCAGCTAGTTCTCTTCCTCTCTTGTCTCTCATGCACCGTTAATCACTGCTTCTTATTAAATTTGACGAAATTGGTCGCTACAACGTTGCTTGTGGATTAGTTAGAATTAAGTTTATTAAAATCCTATTAATTGTCATTAAAAGTATATTAAATTATCGACAAATGTTTATATTTTATGTGTATTTTATTAGTTGCTTTGGTTATGTACGAGATTGTGAGTGAAAATAGTGCGTAAACGTATGTTGGAAGCTGTTCATGAAGAAAAGTGTTCAATTATGGCCGCTGTTGGTTCACATTTTGCACCGCGTGTGCTTTGTTATTGTTCAGTTGTGCAGATGTGAAGAAGTGTTAAGGGCGGACAACTAGAATTAGTTTGTTATTCGGTTTTTCGCGAGGGTTGGAAAAATAGAATGGCTGATTGGAAAGGAGTATACGTACGAATATTAACGGGAAGAATTTACACGGTAGGAGTTACGAATTGATTCAAATAAACACATTTTTTGTAATCACAAATTATATCTGACTAATGACGAATAAAAGGTCAACATCTTGAACCGCATAGAGAATTATAAGAACAGCACAATTGAGATTAATTGATGCAAGTTTCCCATTCATGCAATAATATTTTTAGAATAAAATTAAGATAAAAATGTTCCGACAAAAAGGGTTGATGTGTTAGAGAAAGCACTGCGAAACCCGTAAATCTCTTAAATTCTTCCAATGTATTGTATTTCTTCAACAAGTTGCAGAAAATGTAAACACCAATATTTTAAGAAGAATCTAAATATCATTCATAGCATACAGAAGGTTTCGGACTCGGGGTTTGTTGTTTCAATGTCTGAGGTCAAAAGGAGAAGCGACTTAAGTAGAGTTAGCACAAAATCGAATATATTCGCTATTATTGATGTTTTTATTTAGATGCATAATTGCACCGATCCAGTTTACAAGTTCTATACATTTTTCTGAATAAAAATTTTTGAAAAATTCCATAATATGTCTAAATATTGGTATAAACGAATATATTTTTTTGATTTTATTGGTTGTGTCTTCATTGTAGTGTACGCAGGGAAGAAGAAGAAATTGAAGTATAGTGTCTCGATAAAAGGGCTAATACGTTAAAGTGAAGAAAAAACAAAAATCGAAGATTTTTAAACACGTATCTTCTTAAATATTTTCAATGTATAGGGTGATTTTTTAATCGTAGTTTTTTTTAAAAATCGGATAAAACACTCAAATTTGCATCATATATTAAAATTTTTTATTCGAATCCATAAATTGGTCTTTGCCATTTAATTTTTAAAGATAATTTCATGTAAATGTTATCCGCGGCTCCGTCTCAAAACGCCCATTCGGAAGTTCCAATTTTTCGTCACTTTTTCGAGCATTTCGGCCTCTATTCCACAAATAATTCGTGTCATGTCATCCTGTAAGGCTCCAATAGTGTTCGGCTTGTCCACATAGACTAACGACTTGACATAACCCCACAAGAAATAATCAAGAGGCGTTAAATCGTAAGATATTGGGGGCCAACAAATCGTGAGATCGGCTGCTCACCAAATTCATACGACTATGCCACCAGCCCATAAACCACATCAGGCTGTCGTTTTTTCGGGATGCATCGCTAATTCATGTATGGCATGTGGCTGTTCATCACTC
>JAHXMU010000102.1:260439-315665 GCA_019455685.1 Philornis downsi | reverse complement strand
AAATTTGGAGATAACAGCACGAATTGTTGATTCAGCAGGTCGATTATGAGAACCATAAAATGGTCGTATCAAACGATGAACATTTGTCGAAGAGAACGAATTTTGATAATAAATTTCAACGATTTGCAATCGTTGCTCGTTTGTTAGTCATTCCCTGATGAAATGGCAGAGTATACTGTACACTTTTCACTTTGACAGATGACGTTTGCACGCCATTGCCAACCAGTGCTGCTAACCTGAAAATCTTACGTCTTAAAAAATCACTCTGTACTAACATTAGAGCAAATATAAGCTGTATGACTCTCTTATTTGATCCGATGTTCACGCCAAAGTTATTTTTTTTAATTGCATATTCTTTAAAATGATATGATATCTGAAATATTTATTCTCGAATTACGTGTGAAATAGCGTTGTATTGCATTTTCGAAAAAAAAAACCAAAAATAGCTGTTACATTCGATATTTGAAAAATTATGATTAAAAATTCATCGACGATTTTTATGCTCCCAAAAAATCGAGTTCTTGGCTTTCAAAACCCGAAATAATTGCCCTACTATTTACCTTTGATGTCGAGGTTTTCAATGAGATAATTTCCAAATGAAAATCAAATACAATGTTTCAATGAACTGAATCAGAATCAGTTGATGCACATTGATATGTGATATGATATGTGGGACGGGTTAATTTAATAATCATAATTCATTTGAAAAACTTTGCGATATTTAGATCCTTCAGTGTTATGCAACATAAAGTCAAAATGTAGATTGCAAATGTTTTAAACAGACAAAATCCTCCATCAAATTTAGTGACAGAGATTGAATGAAAACTGCATTTTTGTAATTTTCAATAATATTAATTTAATAGCCAACATTTTGAACGTTATTACATTAATAGAATTGTAGCAGGTATTAAATTTAAAAATTTAAAATATAGATTCGATTACAAATGTTATTCTACAACAACTTATCACAGCATTTTTATACAACAGTCTTTCCATACAAAAAATACAATTTAAAATGTTTATCAATTTTAGCTACTTAAAATATTCTTAATAATATCCGCTTTAAGATTTTGTTTTATATCCACTTTGTTGGCTTCTTCTATTTTCAGGTAAGAAATATACTTATTGGATTTGAACGTCTAATGCCGTTGTGGCCTAAATATACAAACACAAATAGAAGCAACGTTCACTTCTCTATACATTTTCACCCTGACCAGGTAAACTATAAACGTTATTTTAACCTGAGAGTTTGTTTAAGCAGGATTTTTGTTCATATAAAATAATTTCGTTAAGCTTTGGTTTATAGCGATTAAATGGCATAACCAGTACAGTGAAATGTGAGATAAAGAACAGGGGTGTGATAAATAAATTGAAGGGCTATTTAATTAATAATAACTGCTCGCAAAAAACTTCATTGTATTCCACCAATTTTTAGATTCAATAGAAGACGATTGTTTACAATTAACCACGATTCTCAATGCCTGTTTGAGAAGCTTTTCCTAGACTTGCTCGTAATCGCATTGAGGTGACTGCTACTAAAGGAAAGGAAAATATTTGTACTGGAGATAGAACCCAAGATCATGAGCATGATACTGGCATATACTAAACATCGCACGGCGTTCGGATTCCAAAAGATTGAATATGAAGAAAATTTTCATAGTATCATAAAAATGTATTTTGTCCTTCAAACAGAAATTTTTCAAATGAAATCTAAATAAAAAGCTTCACAAATCGCATCAGAATCAAAATTATGTGTTTTTTTTTTGGATGTACGAGTTGTTATCGAAATTCAGTGCTATTTCGATTACTTTTTATGGTCGGATTTGCGAAAACCCCCAAAATACGTTATAGGTTCTGCAATGAGTTCAGCATTTGAACCAGCCAGCATCTGAGCCAGATATAGAGGACACAGTCCTTGGGAAATAATTCCAACTTTAAGTTATGAAATTTTGCCATTGAATTGTAAGGTAGTGCATTGTCTAGATAGAAAAAACACTTTTTTCTTTCTTCGCATTTTGAGAATGATTTTTCCTGATTTATTCTTTTAAATAACTTAAAAGTGTAATAAAATATCCAATGTGAACTGATTTTTCTTTCTCAAGGTAATTGATGAACGGAACACCGTGTCGACGTAGACGATAGCCTTACTGACCGACTGTTGTATTTTCTTTTGCGCTGTACGGTTTTCACCTCGCCCTTTCTCCTCGGCGGAGTGCAATGGCGCTCTCATGTTTCGTCCATTGTCACACAGCGAAAGAAAAGTTTTTTTTTTTGCTTGAAATTCCGGGAATTTGGTAGTACGTTTAATTTTTTGTACCATTGGTAAACGCAGTACGCATTTGGGTAGTATTTCTCCCCGTCTAAAATATACTGCCTTTTTACCTCTTTAAGATGAATGATATCTTTTGTAACATCAATTGTCGATAATAATTTTTGAAATCTTGTTATGGTTTCTGCTGCATTCACTATCATAGGTTGGTGCTCGTACGACCCAGTTCAAAATCAGCAGATCATTGACAAACAGTTGTTTTCGATAAAAGGGGATCACCATAACACTCTTCAAGAAATTGTAGAATTTAGAATTTAGTGTTTATTGTGAAGAAAAAACAAACAAAAGTATCGTTAAAAGAAAACAAAAGCAACTGCAAAACAGATGGTGGGCATTTTATATTCTGACAGACGTCGTTCAAAATTAGTGGGACATCGGAGCATTAGTTGCATGACTTACAGACCAACGTATTATAAACAATCCGTGTAGGTTTTAATCATTAGGCTACCACAGTGAGGCTGTAAAACTACTCTAAGAAGGCGATGCCCTTAAATTTATTTGGATGTAAAAAAGTATTCAATACATAAATTGTAGTCAAAACATACATATGCATTATGTTTTGTTTTGTAGCTTTAAAAAAAAAAAACAAAAAAGAACTGGAACTGTTGATTTTCACAAAAGTTTTTTGAGGGAATCATTTGCCATAGACAGGAACAGGCTGTAGGTAGTGAATGCATAGCAATCTTCCTACCAATCTCCCGAAACTTCTGGCGCTATCGACTTCTGTGGCCTGGCGTTATCCTGATGGAGTACAATTCCTATTCTATTGGATAAAGTTGCCTGATTCTCGTTCCTTCAGACGTTACAACTGATGAGCATACAGGTCCCAATTAAAAGTTTGGTCATATGGGAACAGCTCATAGTAGAAGACTAGCTGCCAATCTCATCAAACATCCAGTAAAACTTACCTGACGATAATCATGGCTTGATCTTTGCTTGACATTGACGTAAATGATCTAATCAGTAACCGTCTGCTTCAGAAGTAGGTCGATTTTGTTGCAATTCAGCAGGGATTCTCAAATGGAAGTCCTTGAGGTTTTTCTGCATTAACTCGTCTGACACCCATACATCGAGCTTCTTTTAGCATCCAGCTTTATAAAAGAGGCTCAGAATTGCTTTTGGTGTCATGCTTAGCTCCTGAGCAATGAAAACAGTGCTTACCTGTGCTTATATTATTAATATTTTAAGCAATCAGACAGGTCGGGACGTGCTGTTTTTTTGACAAAATTACCAGAACAGAATCGACGAAAACAAGATTATACACAATTGGCTAGTTCAGTATCAGGACCACAAACATCATTTTCAGGCGCCTGGCTTCCGTTTTCGTCTTTATCGAAGAATAACTATGAAATGTGGCGTATTTTTTCAATACTGAGTGGAGCAAGAACAACACTGTTTGAAAAGTTTTTTTAGTACTAAATATTGTTTTTCTAACACCATCTAGCATAACCCGATCGCACTTATATATACAATTCGTGATTCGTATTGCTGAAACCATCTATGGGAAAAATAGTGAAGTTCGTTTTATCGTACTTTATATTTGTATTTTGTCATAGCATAAATATCGGGTGGTTCGGAAAGTTCGTTCCGTTTAAAAAAAAAAATGTATTTCTATACAAGAAAACAATTATTTTAATCTATTATATAATCTCCCCCTTTTCTAATAACTGCTTCCCACCTCTCTGCGAGTTTTTTATTTTCTCTCTCATAAAACTAGCGTGGTTTTTCTAAAAAAAGCGTTTAATTCCATTTTTCACTTGTTCAGACTGCGAAATAGGTCATAGTCGGACGAGCTGAGGGAGTACGATGGATGAGGTAAAGATTCCCACCCAAATTCTGACAGTTTCCGATGGGTACGCAAGGCAGTGTGAGACCCCGGTGAGAGAGTGAGATACCCACACATCGAGGTTGCTCAGAAATCCGAGCTCTTTTATGAACCCGTGACCAGTTGGGACTGATTTTTTGATTATTTCAGCTATTTCCCCAACTGTTGCATGGGAATTAACGATAATTAACAATTAGGACGGAAACAATTTCTTTTCGTCGTCCTGATCTGGAGCGTCCGTTAAGAAGAAGTCGCCCATAAAAAATATTTTAAACCATTTCTGGCAAGTTTTTTCATTTGGTCCGTTTTCTTTCTTCATAAACAGACTTTATTTTTCGGCTGGCTTCAGTAGCCGTTTTTCCTTTTCGGAAATAACACGGCATAATATGCCTAAAATGCTCTTTTTCGGTAATTTTAGACAGCTATGACCACTCACGACTAGAACGAGAACACAAGTAAACAATAGTAAACAGTTTGGAGAAGGGGTGATAGGAAGTTTTGATAGTGTTTGAAGGAACTCTACCACGTCATGAGAAGTGACGTATGGTGAACTAATGAATTAACCGAACGAACTTTTCGAACAACTCAATAAGAAAACTTGTGACCTAATCATACTGCATTTCTGTGTTGTCATACAAAAGAGGTATTCATTGCCACGGTTTTCTTGCAGTGTTTGGGCGAAAAATTCTCTGTTAATTGATGGGCTCCATTAAGTTGCGAGTAAGAGTACTCGTATGTGTTGTAGGAGAGGGAAAAGTGTACTATGAAAACAGCATTTAGGATATCACCCCTCCTAAGGCAGAACCAGGTTGTTTGTTTTCTGTTTTCTATTTGAATTTCAACATTTTCTGGATACCTGATTATGTTATTACGCATTTTTTTTTTTTTTGGAAGCCGTCATTTGCTAGTTAGTTATAGATATTTATAGTTTTATAGTATATAATGTAATGCTATTTTGTAAAAGTTAGAAACTAAATTTGTTTTCTGGAAATCATGTATTGGATAGCTTAGTATTATGTGTGTTACTATTTGAAATGTAGAGTGTAAAGTACAAATATTGTAAAGTACAAATATTGATAGTAACAAGTTTGCATGCAAATGTATCCACAAACATGCCTCCATCTGTCCCAATTTCGTAAATACAATTACATTACATTACAATTATCCAAGGTATTACAGAGCTCCATTACAGTTCTCAAACACTAAACCTTGTTTTATACCATATTTTTAAGACCACTTAAGCAAATAGCATAATGCGACAAAATTGTGCTCGTTTCCCGCGGCGACCCAAGAAAACATCGTACCAAGTGTTCTAATTGTTTCATAGAGTTTTTTTCTTTTAATCCTCTGTGTTCCTTGTCTCTTGTCATAGACCACATTAACAAAGCAAATAAACGAACTTTGAATTTTGACAGCCGTTGTAAATTGTGTTTTAGGAACTTGTCACTTGCTCTGATTGTTTTATATTCTTCACTTTCTTTACTACTTGTTGTTCTACTCTGTAAGTAATTAAACGTAAGTTTTGACAGCTTTCCTTTCCCTTTATTACGGGTCACATTAGCTGGTCTTACGAATAACTTTGCCAAAGAAATAGAAGGGGTATCCACAGTGTTTTGGCACCGGTTGGAACTGTCAAGCGTTATAGTTGTTGCAAGCCACCTTGTGATGCTGGCTCCGTGTAGGTGTTTGTGTGTCTAATTAATAAGTAAAATAAATGGTTTACCAAAGATAAATGTGTGCTGTACGATATCTTATTTGAAACAACACACCCATGTATGTACTTACCTCCTGTATTCATCCAGAGACATGTTGTACCACACATATGTAGACAACGCATGTATATGTAAATAAAGCGAACAGACTGTTTCTGGGAACAGACAAACACACACATTTATGGGAATGTTATTTGCGGATATGTGGTAATTTACTTAGTTGTGTGCTCATTACGCTTCACATAAACATGTACGCGTAATGAACGTTATGGGAAAACGTGTCTAAGTGATTGAGCAATAAACAGTAGATCGTTAGGCAGTGATTGAATTTTCTGTCTTTTTTCGGATTTTCTTCTGAGGAGACAAAGGAGGAGTAAATTGTGATAGCGGGAAAGTCAGTAATGTGCGGCAGTCATTACTCACCAACTGTGGTAAGACTGTCGATTATCGTAGACGCTTTTTAAGAGATAACGTTTAAATGATCGAACCTTAATCTAATCCGAAAACATATTATGCCTATTATGAAGGTATATCTCATTTGATACGGCTATTTACCAAATATGTGTCAAGCTTTTTATTTAAACTGGACACAGCCTAATACTTTTGCGACCCCTTGGTACCTTCCATAAAAATGAACTTATTTACTGTAATTACACTTTCTCCTCTAAATTTTTTTTTCGAACGCTGCACAAACCTGAATTTTCGTCAGCGTAGATTTTATTGAAGAAAAAGTCATTATCCATTTTGCGTCTGGTATCTCCCTGAATGCCATACAGTTTAGTATGAGGGCGGTTCCAAAACTAGGCGAAATAATTTATAGATAGTGCCGATAGTTTGAAAATTTATTTTGTTGAAAAGTGGCAACCTTATAAAAGATATGGTTTAAGTTTCAAGACGTCATGTTGTTCAGTATTTTTATTTGAGCCATCAACAGTAGATTTGTAAATGCGGAAAAAATTGATCACCGTTATATAATTCAATATTTCCATTTGAAAGGTCTACAAACAAATATTAAAGCCGAGCTAAATTCTACCTTAGTTGAGTCTGTTCCTTTGTCTACGATTAAAAAATATTGGGTAGCAGACTTTAAACGGGGCCGTACGAGCTGCCAAGACGAATACTGCTAAGAAAATCCACAAAATGGTATTGAATGATCGTCGACTGAAGGTGCGTGAGCTGGCTGAAATGGTAGGTAATTCAAAAAGTGACATACACCGCATATTGACCGAAGATTTGAAAATGAGAAAGCTGTGCGCAATATGGGTGCCGCGCTTGCTTTCCATAGATAAAAACCAGCGTAAAGATGTTTCAGTGAAGTGTTTGGAGATGTTTCACCGCAATAAAACCAAATTTTTGCATCGACTTATAACCATGTTTGAGAAAAGAGTCCACCATTTCATACCTGAGAAAAAGGAACAGTCAAAGCAGTGGATTGGAACGGGAACATCATGTCCATCTGCAGGCAAGATCATGGTGTCTGTTTTTTAGGATGCGCATTTGATACATCAAAAATGTATCGCCCATGAGGAAGCATTTTCAGAGCACTAAATCTTTTTGACTAGACGTGCTTTATTACTTTTTAAGATAAGAGAGAGAGAGAGAGAGATCGTCGAGAGAGATTCGTCTGCCAACTAGCCAGTTAGTTGGCAGATACGATATTTCTGAAAATTTGGCATAGATAAATATTGTGCTAAATCGCAGCCGAGTAATGTAAATGAGTTATATCGACCCATCCCTTCTGATAACTCAATTACATATTGACCAGTCTGCTATAATTCCAAAATCTTGTAACATCTGACTGTCGTAGACCGTAACTATTTACATTTTTGTCACACTGTATTGGTTTATAAAACCTGGTGCATTTGAAAAATTAGCTGATTAACAGCGCCTCTGCTGCTACCTGATTTACAAATGACGGATTTAACTGGTATATTCTTAGGGTTATATCTTCTGTATAGCTTGTACCATCAAAACTCCATCAAGTAACCACGCCATATCTGACATCTCTCACGTTTTCTTTGCCATTCATTTTCTTTATTGAATCTTTTTAATGAAATTTACAATAAGTATTCAAATCTTAATCCTATCTTAATCTCCCACGTAATTTACCGATTTAACTGATATATTTTTAGGTACATAACTTTCAAGCCTCATACTGAAATTTTATCAAATTTAATTAACTTTTTTATGAGTTGAGTATTTGCAAAACTTGTTTTTCAGAATAAAACGAAGCACATTGCCGTGTGTCTCCTGGCATCTTTCACCGAGATTGACCGATTTTTAGAAATTCAATTTTAGGGCACTGCCTTGAAATCCTGGCATATGAATGACCGTTTTAACCGACAGGTTTTTAAGTTCATTTCATTCAAGCAGTTATCTTGAATTCAGTCATATTTGTTGCACCTCATGCGTTGGGTGGTCCCTTTCTGCACCTCCAATATAAAGTGACAGATTTACAAAAATATTTGTTCTCTAATCTTTAATTTATAGATAGTTACTTCAATTTTTTTCAAATGTATTGTACTCTAGTACTTAGCAAAATTTGAAAAAAAGTTGGATAAACTCGATACCTTTTTTCGATGTCAAACCTTAGTAAACTTAGTTCTGAGAATGAAAATGGACTGCATTGTCACGCCTCTTGAGGTAACGCACAGTGGCACTTCAGCAAGTTATAAATTTGCTTTTTTTATTAGGGATTAATTTAGAGCACTCTTCGATAAGAACTGAGCAATTCCGCACCAACACAAAAAGGACGTTGTGATCAGTTCACCTGTCTGAAATTTCTGCACCACCTTTGCCACGTGTGTATAATTTCTGCTCCAATATGCCTTACCGATACACCTTGCTCAAAATCCCTCAATTTTGCCTCTCTTAAAGTTCATTTAAATACTCGTAGGTTCAACCGGAAGAAAAATTCAAAAACTAGGGAAAATTATACTAATCCTTAAAGCTATTGCCCACCTCATTATTGGCATAAGAAAAAGTAACTACTGCTGTCTTCGCAAAAACGCCACAAGAATTTCAATGTATTTTCCCAAGGTGACTACCAAATAGATGTTAATCGACAGTAAAGGAATCATAAACTTTGCCAACTCTGTGTAAGTCTTTCGATTAAATTATACATCTTAAACTTATAAGTATTCAATACATGGCAGGAAGCCACATTAAGAAGTGGTGATTCCATTGTGCCTATCCTTCCCCTTGCAGTGTTGGTATTGAGAATACAGATTTAGAATTCCATACGAGATTTAACATTAAATTTCTACACATTTTTTCAATACTGGTTAATACATTTAGTGTTTCCTGTGGAATCAGGTATTACATTCTATTTGTTCATCTGTGGTATTGAAACAGTGCAATGCATTGAGTTTTATCATTGATTTTCATATAAATGCCACGCTTTGTAGTTCTATTAAATATTTAAACACATTTTATTTACTTTATTCTTTTGTCACTTTCGTTATTTGGATTGGCTTTACTATACATTATTTATATGATGAATATAATACATTGACGCGAAAATGTTCAATCAGAAACCGATACTGATTGATTTTAGTTGTTTTGTATTCAAACATGAATTGGTGTGTCTTTTTTCTTCCTAAACAAAAGAAAATAAAATATATACATATATCAAAATATTTGAATTGATTTGCTTATATAACAAACTAAATTTTTATTTTAGATTTGCATTTAGTATTTGCTTTTATTGGATACCTATGTAAAGGTATAACGTGAGAAATGTGCAAATTTTTGAAATACGAGTATCTGTTCAGTACGAGTAGAGTAGTCGTAGAGTAGTAGTAGTAGTAGTAGTAGTAGTAAATTAAAACATTACGCGCTATTTGTCCTAGGCTCAGGATCCAGTAGTAAATATCGGTTGAAATGGAAACAGGAAAACCTAAGAGATTAGTAGAACAGTGTAAACGAAAATTCTTGTCCCATCGCAAAGTTGCCGAATTTCGGTGCGTGATCAATCAATTCACACACCATCCCTTGAGATTGTGTTAAAAAGTTTCCGAAAATTCTGGATTAGCCGCCGGTTTTGTGTGAAATAAGAATGGTGTGGCTTACGCCAGACGAGACATACCTTGTATAGATGAAGTTGACAAAGATCCACCAAAAACCCGGTAAATGATCTTCAATGGACGAAGAGGAGGTGATTTTATCGTCAGTTTGAAAAAATTGTTTTACACTCGCCAAAAATTTATCAAATTTTAGCTGGGAAGGCAAAAAGATGCAGTTGTTTGTTTTGCCACCAATTAACTCTCAACTTATACAAGCAACGGTTATAATCAAAATTTGTATCTGGAATGCGTCACACATAGAAACTTTTGAAAGAGTTTAATAAATCTGGTCTTTCTAATGGAGGCTCAGCAATCTCTTCTGTGTTATCCATTAAATCACAATGCGCAATGTGATCCAGCCACCGTAATCGCTGTATTTTGATGCGCTTTACCACCTCGTTTCCCGCATATAGCTGGCACAGTATATTGTAGTTCAATTTGTGAGTCATTTCTAGTTAATTTTTACTTAAATATTTGAATGATTTGTGAATATTTCAATTGATTTGTGAATATTAGGAATGTCTTTGATCGATTTAAATATAGTCTGCCCTTTTTATTGCCTTTTTCTTATTTTTTTCGCTTACATCCTTCCCAGCAATTTTGTGATGTTCTTATTTGGAAAAGTATTCGCCGTTAGTAAGCCTCTTATTTTAATTTTATTGATTTTGTGAAATTCTTTGTCAGAAATAACGGTATATACAACGTCCTATTTATGTCATATATGCGTCATATATATGCGTCTTTCTTGAATGTTTGGAATCCAAATTTACTAACCTATCCGATATAATTTCTCTCTAGAATCAGTTCAAGTCAAGTTCCCATATACGGTAGTCTATCATCCTACTCCTGCTCCGTTGTAAATTGCTTTTAGTTGTTGTGGCTGCTTAATACAGGGTGGCGCACGAATCGTGCTACAATCAACTGTTAATGGAGGCCGTTATTTAAAGATGTGGAAGGAGCTTTTTTAGTACAGAACTGCGCCGAAAGCGTATCCGCTTCAACAGCATTTCATTCCAGCAAGATGGAGCAACTGCGCACTTGGCCTGACCGATTATGGCGGAAGTCCAACAAAATCTCTCAAACAAATCAGTATCCAGAAACTCTACTTTCTGCTGACCCCTAAGATCATCTGCCCTGAATGCACCAGACTTTTTTTATGGGGTTTTGTCAAGCAAGAAGTATACAAAACGAACACAGGGAATTTGACTTAATTGAAGCTGTCAATTAAAACAATCATTGAGGTGGTCATTTACGATCTATCATCTTCAAGACCAGTTAGTTATATAAAATGTAATAGAATTTTCTATACAATAGAAATAAATAAATGAAATACATTGATTTAAAAAAACGTTATTTGAATTTCATATTGTAGCACAATTTGTGCGCCACCCTGTATTTGGAGAGTATTTTTAATTATACTTATTTTTATTATGCAAAAATTGTCCTCTACATATTTCTTCAATATCTTAGGCTTTTGTATAATTCCGATCGAGACATGCAATAATTCCTCCACCAGAATTTCATCGGGAAAGTTAGTGAGCCCATTGGTTTATCTATTCATAATTCTTACATTGCATTTGATACAAAATATTGGAATTTCTGGAATATTCGTGAAATTTTGCAATTCCTGCCACTTATTTTCTATTGTCTTTATAGTCAAAGTTATAGGTATACTGGGGAACAGAGAAAGTATGTCAAGGAATGCCCAAATTTCATCTTCTTTAATTTGCATATAAACAAATCCTAGTTTTCAAATGTAATGCGTCCTTGAAATTATATACTGGTGAATTCAGAGAAGAACAAATCGCCCTTGGCCGTATCGCTGTCGTTAAATCTTCTTTCCGTTTATATGTAATAAACTAAATTATCAAGCTACTGTTCTCATTTCGACGGCTCATAGTTGAGTATTTTTCTAATCCCTTGTGTTTGCAAATATTCTTTACGGTTGCATTCACATTATTCCCATTGCCGGATTTTTTCATCACTTTATACATTTTAAAAGAGTACAACGAAAAAAATTTCTGAAAAAATTTTGCGCCACATCTCTTGAGAAAGGATCAACACAGAGGAAATTAAAACACATTCGAAATCTGAAAATATTTGTGGTTAAGAATATCTCACTGTCATTGTAAGTAGCTGCGAAATTAAACTTACCTCAAACGAACTATCCAAGTTTCCTAAAGTGTATCATTGTATCTCAAAGACTACAGAAGATAAAAGAAAACTTCTTATGCACTTAAAATCGGTATACCAGGCTTAACTGTAATCGGATAGAACCAGATAGACAAATCAGAATGCGCGAAAAGAATAAAAAATAATCTCTCTAAAGCTGTACAAATCCAGAAAATTATTTTCAGTTAAAAGGTCCTGTAGTTAATAAAATCCAACATCAAATCGTTGTCAAAATAAAGTAAGTAACTAAAATAATACTTTGAATATTCTTATACAGGATTATCCATTTTTTATTTTCAAGTAATGTTAAATAAAACACACATAGAGTTTTCATTTCCATGAAACTTATATTTCATTACAATGCTTGGATCGTGTCATTGTAAACGAAATACAATGTCATTTAAATGCCTGCCTCTGGATTGGTTCCAACAGTGAATTTTTTCTTGGCAGTTTTCGGAAAAATACGGTCCAATGACACCTTCAGACTATAATACGTACCAAACAGTCACTTTTTCCGGATGCAATGGCTTTTCTACAATCAGTTCCGGGTTCTCCGAGCTCCATATGCGACAATTTTGCTTGTTGGCGTTACTACCGAGTGAGAAATCGCTTCTTCATCGCTAAAGAAAATACAAAGACATTTTTGTAGTAAGTCTTAACTATTTTACACATTATTCGGTTGTTGAACGATCCATATTCGTAAATGGAAACTTTTTGTCAAATAAATAACATTTCAGATGACAAGTATTTAACAGCTGACAGTTTTGCCAGACCGGCGGTTTTGAAGCCACTAAATGAATAATAGAAAATAGTTAATGGATAATTGAATAATTTTGGTATGTCGATCAGCTGTCAAAAGCTATACTTATTTTAAGCCTACAAATGTTTAATCTTCACCCTTTGGCGTGTGTGCAAATGTGTTATAGGTGCGTAAGGGGTGGCTTAAATAGCCGAATATATTGAATTAAAACACAATATGTGAATTAGGGAATAAAAGCAAACAATTAAATTTTGATAAACCAGACAATTTCTATGGCCGAAGTAGGGTTGTGGCAGTGCCCCCACTTTCATTCTCACAACATATTTCCACGTGTTCCAAATTCGACTGAATTCTGTATAACTACTTGAAAGATTTGAAGCTTAGAATATATGGATTAAATCGGTCATTTGTTTGGGATGTAACTTGGTTTTACAGAGTATTATAAATCTGCACTACAGAGTATTGCAAATATTGTAAATGATGAAAAACTGCAGCCTACTGCAGCCTATTAATTGAAAATTACAGAAGTAAAATTTAATTTAGGAAAGTAGCACAATTTGTATAAGAAGTACCACAAAAGAGTGTGGTAACATCCCCATTTCTATTCTTAAAGCGCGTGATATGTTCAAAATCCTACTGAATTTGGTACAATTACTTGAAAGATTTATAGCCAAGAATTAATGCTAAATCGATCATTTATGTAGATGGTTATATTTAGGCAACCGCAGCTTACTAATTGAAAATTACAGGGACAACATTGAATTTAGGAAAATAGTACAATTTGTATCAAAGGTAACACAAGAGGGGTTAAAGTGCCCTCATTTTGATTCTATGTTCCAAATCCTGTTTAATTCGGTACAATTACTTGAAAGATTTATAGCTAATAATTAAGGCTAAACCGATCATTTTTATAGAAGATTACTTAATGAATTTTCCCTTTTACAGAGTATTGCAAATCAATTTGGCAAACAAATATTTATGCTATTAAATAAAAATTGCAGGGGTAAAATTGAATTGAATTTCTTTCCGAAACCATCCTTCGGCAAATCCTTGATTAAATTTAGTGCAACTGGATAAAGGATGTGAATCTAAAAACATATAGGTTAGATCGGTTATTTGTATGAAAAGTGCCTGAAGACGTGTAAGTAATCGATCAAAATGCTATCAAGAATTATAAATAAACATAATGCGCGAAGAGTCTACAAATGAGGAATTGCGGGGGGTAAATTAAATTTTCCGAAAATCATATAGCCCATCTGTAATAATCTTACAAAGTATTACAGTTACCGCGTCTACCAGTCCGCCTATTAAGCAGACGGAAATAGCTTAATCGACTTTAAAAGTCATGACATATATTTGGTCAACAGACGTTTGGTGCTTTAAATGTTTTCTTCTGAATGTGACATTTTTGATGCATCAAATGATGTATAGGGTTATACATTTTTCGGTTTCAAAAGTAAAGTTGAAAATACAACAAATAATGCCTTGATTTTGCGTTAAACTTTTATTTCATTATAATGCTTGGACTTTGTCATTATGTGCGAAATACAATTTTATTTAAATGACCGCCTCTGGATTGGTTGCAGCATGAGCTAGTTTTCTAACACTTTTTTGTGTATTTCTGGCGGTATCTAGGCCATAACTTGAGGAATGTTGGTTTTCAAGTGCTGCAATGTTTAGGGATCATCCGCGCAAACACGGTCTTTGACGTAGCCACACAATAAAAGACTAACGGCGTCAAATCGGATGATTTTGGTGGCCAATTGACGTCGCCAAAACGACGCCTGGAAACTTCTCATACAGTAGTGTAATGTGGCTCGTGATACCTTCATAGTAAAACCACATATCGTCCAGTTCATAATTTGTCATACGGTTGTCATACGTCTATAGCGTTCTGAACAGTAACGATTCCTCCAGCGTCATATTCGAAAAAATATAACACCTTCTGGACCATAATGCGCACCAAACAGCCAATTTCTCTGCATGCAATGGCTTTTCCCAGTCACTTCTGAGTTCTCCGGGTTCCAATTTAGGTTGTTGAGGTAAACACCGAGTGAGAAATGAGCTTCATCGCTTAAGAAAATTGTGTTCGGTTGAAAGCCCATGTTTGAATCACCACTCTTGCAGTAAGTTTTAACTATTTTACGCATTCTTCGGTTGTTAAACGATCTATATTCATAAATGGCAAACTTTTCACTTAATAAATGACGTGGAAAATATATTCTGGGAATTAAGCAAAGGAAAAAAGGCAAAATTATAATCGAAAATGCCAAAAAGCAAAATTCTCAGTTATTTTTACATCTTAATATGTAGGTCTCTGATGATCAATCCAGAACCGTATGAAATTCTCTGCATCTGGGTTTTAATCAGATTTTTATGTTATACCGGTTCGTTCCACTTGCGATACCTCTCAAGCAGTTTTCATAAAATCCGTGGCCCTCTTGACGAGACGTCGAGTTCACCAACAACGATTATTTTGTGAAATGTAAATCAAATAAGTTAATCGCTGTCATTGTGATCTTTTCAGCAATTGGTTATATTTGAAAATTAGGAAGTTAATAATAAAAAATTTGATAAATGTCCTAAAATACATTCACTCTATTCTATTTAATCAGATGTCATATTTGGTTCTTACTAATGAGGGAGAAATGTTTCGCAAGGACGAGATCGTTCTCACTGCAATGTTTGTATCCGCAAGAAAATATGTAGTAGTTTTTTTGCGATCCGTTCCTTTCGGATCCTATTTTGTACTATGCTATACAAGCATGTCTCTTTGCTAAATCTTAAAACCTTTAAATACTCGTATTCAAATGTGTCGCCTTTAATGGCCTAATTTAAGTTGGCCACAATGTGCTTAACAACCCCATTACCGTTTTTACGTTAAAGTTTGCGAGTAAATTACATTTTTAAAATTAATTTTGAAACTTTAGCTCCATTTTAAATTTAAAAGCGATCACGTAAACTGTTTAGCAAATGACAGCAGCGCAAATTATCATGATGGCCATTAAAAACGATAAGAACATAATCGATCAATATTATGGCAATAATAAATTTCCTCAAACCAAGAAGAACAGATTTATACTGAATATTTAGTTATAATCATGGTGAAATACCTCAGGTCTGTTTGCGCATTTGACGTCTGATTAATTTCTATTAATTAACAACGTTTTTGACCGCATTTTGTTGCCTGACGGAACCAGCCAAGACATCAATAATGTTACCCCACATTAAAGAACTAATCTAACAATAATATTTAGATAATGGCAAGGACCTCTGCCTTTGGTTCGTTTCTTTCAATGAAGACTATAACTCAAACAAAACAAACAAAGCTGGTGATAAATGTTATGTACGGGGTGGTTATCAGGTGGGGGTTTGAGTTAAACGAGAAAAATTTAAATAGGAAATAGACAATGAAATATAAGAAATATTAATGGCAACTCTTGATGAACCTTTTCTTTCGACACAACTGAGAACATGCTATCGAATGTATTGTTTGAACAAAATATCACAGAATATCAACGAGCAAAGCGTTTTTCGCTCACTGACTTGTGTGAAAAATGACCATATGGAAATGGAATATTTCATTTCAACTGTTCTCAACACAGAGTGTGAGTATTCGTGGAGTCGATATTGAAATTAATACATTTTCTTAAGGAAATATGACAAATTTTGAAGAAGCTGGAAATATCAGTAAAGCTCAGCGTTAGCAGATGCTAAACTATGCGAGGGAAAAATGTTTATGAGAAAACCACCTCGAAAAACTTCAGATATCTGTGGCTCCATGTTGCTAATTTAATTTTTTTTAAACAAGAGAATAGATTTCATTAGAGTTACTTAAGATGAGGTAACATAACTTTCAATTAAAAAAAAAAAAATAGTAAACTAAAGTAGTAATCTCAAATAAAACGAAAAGTAGTTTAATGGTTTTCGATTGAAAGGCTGGTACTATGTTGACTTTTCATGTTGAAACTTCATATATAAAAAAAATGGTTGTGGAATTTGAAGCTAATCGTAGATATTTCCACTGGACAGTACTATGTTATTTCACGACGAAAATTTTGTTAACTGGCAACGTCAACCTTTTTTATGACTTTCCAACACTGAAACCGGTAAAGCTTAAATTTTTGCATCATAATTTGTTCGATAATATAATTGTAAACTTGTGAAATGAAACAGTAATAAAAAAGAGTAAAACTGTACAATTTTGCAAATATATTATCGAACATACTATGACATACAAAGTTGTTCTGATTTCGGTGCTGAGAGGCAACACAAGGAAAGATGGCAATACCGCGAAATTTTTTTACGAACGAAGAACGATGTAATTTTTTCCTCGTGAAAAGAATATAACACGTTGTTTAAATATCTAAAATATTCTCAGTCCGAATAATTGAATCTGAATCTGAATACTTGGCTTTGAAACCGAAAACTGAACCAAAATTGTATTTAATTTTATTTGTTATCCATACTTGGGTGCAATCATTGACTCAATAATCGACTCAAAAAATAAAATTTTCAATCAGGCGTCTTTCTATGTCTTATAATTTATTGGACTGTTTGTATTAAGGAAAAATGTAATCAGAAATAATCTGTAAATTTATATATCTCAAAAAAAAAAAATATGTTAAAATATGTACGAGTATTCGTATACTTAATAAAATTTTTAAATTTAAGAAGGCAATCTCTAAAAGTTGTAGGAAAGAGAAGAAGAGACACACAAAAAGTAAAAAAACTATTATATTTTCAAAAGTTATACATATATATTGGATAACCAAAACCTTCCCACCATGATTAAAGAAGAAAACTTAATCATTACTGTTTCGAAAGCAAATTTTTTTTAATTTCTTAAAAACTTCTATAGTATGCATATTTTTTATAAAGTTTTCATAAATTTAATTTATATTGCATGAAAAATTTGGATATGTGTTCTTTAATTCCTTTGAAAAAAAGACCACTAAAATGCTACAAATTTTTCAGACATTTTTATTTTTATTAATTTTTTTATTTCATTATTTCTGTAATATCTCATGAACAAAAGTGGAATTTCAAAATTTAATTAAATTAATTCCTGATTAATTATTTCGATGAAACTTCCAAAATAAATTTTTTTGCTTTTCGATGAAAATACTTTCAGTAGAACTGGCACATGTTGAAGATGTTGCATGGTAGGATGTCGAAATACGAAATTCGGCCCTGTTTTCATATATTTTTTGGCTTATTGAATAGCCAAGGGCAGCATAGTAAGTATCGATTTGTTGTTCTTGGTTTTGTTCCTGCATTTACCGTAGATTGAATTCTTGACTAGTTGTAATATTATTCTAAGACTTAACAAGCTTGATAGAAGCTCATAAATAATGGGCATAAGACTGATACGACGAAATTTAGATACAGGAGATAATACACTTAGAAATTAATAATCGGGTATGAACTTAATCGTGTTTAAAGGCCGATTCATACTCATTGCGAGCTCATTGCCACCGATCTTAAGTAGTTCAGTTGTTGATTAAAAGTGAATAATATGTTTCTAAGATGGCCTCATTTAACCTCGGTGCCGAACAGTCTAGGTCGAAAAACTAACTGGAAAAGTGTTTCCAACACACGCTGTTTATCCTTTACTTTCTTCTTATAAAGACTAGCTGATAGATATTGCTAAATTAAGAATTTCGAATAAACTTCACTTCATTCACAAAAACTATTACTTTCTTATTTTATTGTATTATATTAAACATTTTTGTTATGTCTTTTTAAAAACTTTTAAAAATAATTGTATTTGAAATACATTCACGCTCAGTTACGCATATGGTGCACCATTATTCATCAGTATCTGTGGGATTGCAGCTGGATATTTCAATTACGAGGACGGTATCAAAGTTACCTGACCTAACGTTGCGAAAAATTTTCTTTGTTTTTAGACATAATCTGCCTTTAGCTCGATATACTTTTTCCAGCGATATTTAATTACTTCCATACTCTGAACTGTCAAACTCCTTAAAATAGCCATCAGCCACATTCTCATCCTCCTTTTTGTTGGCAAATCTTTTACCACCGAGTCATTTTTTCAAGTTTGGAAATAGAAAATATTACAAATGAGCTACATCTGGCGAATAAAGTGCATAATGAGGTACTTCCAACTCTAATTCATTAATTTGGCCATCACAAAAGTGGATGTGTGAACTGGAGCATCGTCTTTGTGAAACAATACTTTCTGTTTCCCCAGATGCGACCTTTTTTTCCATAATTCCATCGCCTAAACGCTGCAATAAATTAACATAATATTCGCCGTTGATAGTTTTTCGCTTTTGAGGATAATCAATGAAAGTAATCACAAACGCATCCCAAAAAGTCAGACCCCATGACCTTGCCTGCAAATCGAAGCGTCTTCGCCTTCTTTGGGCACGATTCCTCTATTCCAGTCCACTGTTTTAACTGTTCCTTTGTCTCAGGTTTGAGGTGGTGGACCCATGTCTTATCCATGGTTATAAATCGACGCAAAATTTCAGCTTTATTGCGGTGAAATATCGCCAAACACTCTACTAAAGCATCTTCACTCTGTTTTTGCTCTATTGAAAGCAAGTGCGGCACCCATCTTGCACACAGCTTTCTCATCTTCAAATCTTCGGTCAATGTACGATGTGTACCAGTTTTTGAAATGTCTATCATTTCTGCTGGCTCATGCACCTTCAGTTACCGATCATCCAATACCATTTCGTGGATTTTCTTAACCGTGTCTGACGTGGACACCTCAAGTGGTCGCAGATTAATGTGTTCGTTTTGGCAGCTCGTGCGGCCTCGTTTAAACTCTGCTACTCAATGTTTTATAGCCGTAAACGAAGGAGCAGACTCTTCAGAGTAGAATTTAACTCGGCTTATATATTGGTTGGATTGATACTTTTTGAACTGGAAATATTGAACAAATTCACTGTGATCGTGTTCTTTTAGTAGCTCAAATAAAAATACTATACAACGTGGCGCCTTGAAATTTAAAACATATGTTTTATAAGGTTGCCACTTTTCACCAAAAAAAGTTTTTCAAACTACTGCCAACATCTATACGCCCGGTCGGCTTGTTTTAGGACCGCCCTCGTATCATTCCAATGCAATGCTTTAAATCATCCAAATTTCTTTTTATAAACGTCTTGTTTCCAACCACTCTTCAAGGAAAAGTAGATCAAGAGGTTTTGGGGGGGAAAGCGGAACGTGGAGTATCCTGAAATCATCTTATTGGGGAGTTTTCGCTGCAATTCTTCCATAACGTGACAGAATATGTAACATGTAGCACCCTTTAATTTGAAGTTTGAATAATTTTGGTAAAAAACTTTTAAAATATTTCTTGGTAGCAAAATCCATCAGCACTTTTATTCATGACACCACCAGTCATAGATGTTACGGGTGGAAACATTTTTATTTTTTGGAAAGAATTTGATTCAATATTTCTTAAGACGACTGAGCCATGCTTGTGTGTTTGACTAGACGTCTTTGTGGCAGCGGAAATTGACATCCTATATTCCCAAACCGATAACTTCCGATAACCTTCATACTGAATGACATGAGGTAGAAGTGAACATTTAAACGTCATATGAGGGAGGAATCATTTCATTTGCTTATCCAACTTTGTTTACTATTTCCACATATGGCATTTATTCGATATTACATATGTGCTATTTTCTTTTTATGAGGACGCAGGAATAACAGAGGATTTAAGGTGAAGCGAGCTCCGAGTGTTAGTTAAACCCATAAAATTTGAGCTGTTCACCATTTTAATCACGTTAATCCTGACAGACAAAGCAATACTACAATTATTAGCTAACGCTCTGCGGCCGCCTATCGGTTTACTAGAGAAAATTGCTTTTCATAGACAACCAGAGCAAAATAAGACACGATAGTGTCTGCGTTAAACAACACACACATGTTTTAGTTGACCTTCTGCAGCCATCTATCGGTATATTAGAGAAAATTACTTTTCTTCGATAAGCGGAGAACAGTGATGCACGAGAGTGTCTGCGTTCACTCAACCCATTTCAGAAATTGCTTAACAATTAGCTTTTTGCCGAAACTGTAAATCTAAATGTGGACGAAATCGGCCAAATCTCTGTTGTAATATTTTAAATACAAGCCATTAATACATTTATATCTTCACCCAGAGGAGTGAAGGTATATTTCAAACCACATCTAATATACGAGTAGAAACGAATCAAAAATAAGTGAAGTGAATTGTTAAAGAATTTAAACTATTGTATTCAGCAAGGGTTTATGAAAATATTATTTGTCAAGTTATTTGAGCTAAAATGTGATGAAGCAAAGCTTAGCCTTTGTCAAAAAAATCCTATTGGCCATGTTCATCTGTAACAAACAGAATCGAATTAAAGCTAAACCATAGTTGGTTCAGCACATTCCATACCAATCAGCTGTGTTCCTATTAAACCATCCATCCATCCATGCGTCAATTAGAAATGACACAATTTCCGGTTGTTGCGTTACGACCAAAAGAAAAACAAACCATCAACAAAATTGGTAGATAGTTAACCCTATTACTTTTGACCCCCACAAGCACATAAATGTTAAAATTGCCTCATTGAAATTCAAAATTGATTTTGTTTGCCGTTTGTTGCGTTTTCTTTGGTAGATTTCGGCCATAAATATTTATACAATGAAACTAAGTATTTGCTACATATCGAGTCAGACGATTTGGAAAATAGCAAATGTTCGTAGTAATTTAAACACTCGGTGACCTTTCACATTTCGTTAAGGGAAAAATTATAGCCAGTCCTTCCTGCTTGGTGTCCCTTTCTGTGCTCAGGATATTCTTGATACGTAATATTTCTTCATTCTATGATACTTCGTGACTTGAAAGCACAAAGCAAGTTCTGAAGTTCTAAAGATAAATTAGAAATGCCTTTGAGAAGTTTAAAGAAGTTTTCTGGTGTATGTGTATGAATATAAATATATCTCCATGTATATATTTATATGTGTTTTTGTATGAGTGTGTTGGCCATACATATTTTGATTGAAGTTGCTGCTCTGGTTTTCAAGTCAAATGTCATTATATCCATATAATTGATGTAAAACTTTAAAATTCATAACTTATGAATGCGTTCCCAACATCGTATAAATTTATATAGATGTGTATAGCCTAAGTGTGTGTATGTGTGTATGGATGTGTCTGTAATATGAGCGTTACTGACTATATAGCATATGGTGATGGAGGCTTTACAAATCTTTATATCATAAAAATGTTGAAGAATGAAAATGTTGCAAGATTGAATGTTAGATACTGCAGCAGTGTTGTTATGTGCTCATAGATAATAATAATAATAGAAGCTTAATTAAAGGCTAGAAAATAATGCAATAATAATAATAATAATATAATGCTATTCTTGCAAATACTTGCAAGATATTGCAGCAAGAAGATGTTGTGCCTCTCGTGTTTTATTTTCCATCTGGAAGAAAGCTACCAAAGTTATGGTTTTTACATCTCTTGTTTGCCAGTTTAGAGAAACATTGTTCTTATCGAATCGCAATATCAGAAGAATTTTGTTTTTGTCATTTGAAGAACGTTTATTTTGCCCTGTGTGGGTGTTTTTTCAATTGAAATTGGGAGCTTTTCTGATAATATTGAAAAAAAGATCAATTGAAAGTCGAGAATGTACATTTTATTTCGAGAAAATAGCGACTAGAACTGGAAATCTCTACTTAAGATTGGTAAAATATCAATTGAAAAATTATTTATTTTGCTATTTTGCGTTTATTTTGCCTTGTCTGGGTCTTTTTTTCAGTTGAAATTGGGAGTTTTTTTATAATATGGAAAAAAGATCAATTGAAATTCGAGAATGTACACTTATTTTCGTGAAAATAGCTAACGAAGACGGAAATTTCTTGTGTGGATTTTATTTAGTATCGGCAGTGATCAATTATAAATGGGATATTTTCATTTATGTTGGAAAAAATTAAATGAAATGAAATTAATAAATTTCACTGTATGTTGAGAAATTGGAATCTTCTGAATAATATTGAGAAAAGAACTACAGAAATTTACATATTTTGTTTGTTATAGAGAAAATAAAAATTGAAAATGAACATTTTCAATTTGAAAGTTATCATTTTCGATTTGAAAATAAGAAATCAAAATCATATCCCGAAATTATAACATAGACTGCTTTATCAAAAAAATACAAACTTATAATACTTTGTTTGTTTATAATTTTTGATTAAATGAAAGAGAATGGATTTTGTATTGATAAATTTTTTATTTAATGTCGGAAATTATGTATGGGATACAATATCAGATAAATGTCCGCCTCTGTTAGCCTCACAAATGCGAGCCCTTTTGAGCACATTTTTCATTACATTTCCACACATTTCACGTGGTATTCCATTAATTTCGCCACGAATATTTTGTTTGAGTTGCTCAAGCGTTCCTGGTTTATTTGCATAAACATTGCTTCTCAGATATCCCCACAAAAAGAAGTCCGGAGCAATGAAATCAGGCGACCATGGAGGCCAATCAACATCACTATTTCTTGAAATAACTTGTTGTGGGAAAAGGTCTCGCAGTAATTCCATTGTAATCTTGACTATACACGATGTGGCACCGTCTTGTTGACGCCACATCTTAATCAAGCCCAAAGCATGCAGTTGTGGCGTTAAAAAGTTTTCAATCATATCGCGATATCGCTCCCCATTGACAGTTACCGTTACGCCGTTTTTAGTTTCAAAGAACCTCAACTTCCAATTATTCATCCTGACCAAATTGCGCACCAGACTATCACTTTTAATAGATGCAAAGGTGACTGATGAATAATTTGAGTGTTTTCCATTGCCCAGAACCGATTATTCTGTTTATTCGCATATCCATTCAAATGAAAATGTGCCTCATCACTCATTATGATTTCATGAAAGTCGGGGTTGTCTTGGGCGAGCTGTAACATCCTATTGGCATATGTACGGCGGCGTAAATGGCCTTGTGGAAGAAGCTCTTGTGTCAACTGAATCTTAAATGGAAACAAATGTAAATCCTTGTGCAAAATTGTTGCCAAGGTTGTTTTTTGAAAACCAAGTTCCCGAGCGCGGCGTCGAATTGAGGTTAATGGATTGTTTTGAACACTTTCTTGAGCAGGAGTAATGTTTCAGCCGATCTTGCAGTACGTTGTGGTCCATGCTTGGCCCTATCAGGTACAGACTCCCTTTCTACGAAATCATTCACTACACGACAAATAGTGTGTCTTGTTGGCACGGTTTTTCTGCCAAAAATTTTACGTAACGTTCTCATCGTCCCAGTAATCGATGATTGATTTTGATAAAATGTTTTAACGATTAAAACACGTTGGTTTAGCGAACATTTTTCCATAATAAATTTGCCACGTCCCTACTTTACGACTGCCAAATATGAACTGTCAAGACTAATATTTACCAAAATGGCGCAAAACAAAGTAGTATACATTCCCGTCGGACACCCTGTACATGCGCTCATTCTTTCGACGAATATTATCCATTCAACAGCAATATTACTTCGAGAGTACAATGTTCGACATGGCGGTAGCGACACTCAGTGTTACGAGTTTTTACTTACTTACTATAAAAGTAGTGATTTTCGAGTTATGCACGTAATTTCTTTGTACTGATTTCGCAAATTTGGCGATTATTGATACTTTTTCGGCACCATGTGAAAGGTGTTAGTTTATTCAACCCCTTTGGAGAGATATCTACCACATGACATGTTGATATAGCATCTTTTAAATTTCTAATTTTTTCTACAGTGCGTGTACATATAAGTATGTAATAACCAGGCACCGTCCCCGAAACGAAATCAAATCCGGAATTAATCATAATTTGTTTCAGTTTCAGAAATCTAACAGACTATTTCCATAAAACATATCTGGACGATAACATGGTTGACTATAAACGTTTTCAAAAACCGATGTTACCATTACTTTTCCAACATTTCTTTATACAGGGTGGGCCATAAGGGTGTTGGCGGTTTATTTAAATTAAAAAAAAAACTACGAAACATAAAAAATATATTCGTATTTTTAAAAAGTAGAAGCATGGGAATTTTTAAGTCTTAAAAATAATGTTGTCCAAATGACTTCCCTCGGCTGCTTGACACTCTTGGAACCGAAGTCGCAAATTTTGGAAAACTCGTTGAAAAGTTGTTCTCGGTATTTTGTTACTTTCCTGAATAATGTTCCTCTTCAACTGGTAGCCCCATAGAAAATAATCGCATGGAGAGAGATCGGGGCTACGTGGGGGCCATTCAATATCCCCCCTTTTCGAAATGAGTTTTCCAGGAAAAACATTTTTCAGCAGCTCTATGGATACCCTAGCCGTATGACATGTGGCCCCATCCTGTTAAAACCACATCCTCGAGGTATTGCCTTGAAGTTCTTGCAAAGCTGGCACCAAAAAGTGTGCTAGCATGTTGCAATAATTGTTCGCTCTAACCGTCATCGCATGCCCTCTTTCGTCCTCAAAAAAGTATGTTCCAATAATACCGGTTGACGTTATCCCAGCCCACACGACAAGCTTAGGGCTGTGAAGTGGACGTCCATGCAAGCGTCGGGGATTAGTCTCGGACCAGAACCGACAATTTTGCTTGTTCACATGGCCATTAAGGTGAAAATTGGCCTCATCAATAAAAATTACGTAGTTGAAATTGTTGAACCGCTCTAGCATCAAATTGACAAAGTTAAGTCGGTTATTGGCATCATCGGGTTTTAATTTTTGGACTATCTAAATCTTATAAGCCTTCAAATGCAAATCACGTTTCAAAATTCGTCGTAAAGTTGTTCTTTTGACATCCAAATACTGACTTCTCTTACGTGTTGACTGTTGCGGATTTCGCTGAACTGAAACACGAACACGCTCCACAATGTCGGCTGATCTTGCAGAAACTGAGCGACCACGAACCGTAATTGGTACTGTTGAGCCAGTTGTTTCGAACATTCTGATCCATTTTCGTATCACATTGGCGCTTGGAACTTCACTTGAATCGTGTAAACCGTGTTCATGCCGATACACACGTCGTGCAGTAATCACTGATTTAATGTTTTCGTAATACGCTCGGACACAAAATGCACGCTGCACTCCGTGTACGGCTCCATGGCGACTAAATTTCCAGAAAGCGGCGCAGCGAACAACATATCCCCCCGCCACTCCGCGCCGCGCGTTACCGAGAAATTGAAGAATTAAATCGCCAACACTCATATGGCCCACCCTGTATTAGTTCGCACAAAAATAGTAATGTTATGGTAAGCCTTTACAATAAAAATAAAAGCGCTTCCAAACGATAATCTATAATTGTTTTTCGAACAAACGAACGAAACAGGCTGTAAATCAAAAATATATAAAATTTTTATTGTGATTCCGACAGCGAAATCAAAATTGTATTGAATTATGTTTTAGTTTCATAAATTCAAAACGAAATTTAAAACAATTTTGTATAATTTTTGTATAATTTATACACCCGAAACGAGGTGTTTGTATTTCATTTAAAAGTTTTCAATACAAAAACTGGAGAGATTTTTGAATAGCTTTAAAAATTTCTGAGAGCCTGGTATCGTAAATTCAGAAAAGAAACTATTTGGGCCATTTTTACCTTTTGCAGTTTGGCGCCAGAACTTTTTCTCTGCCAAGAAAAGAAATCACAATACGTTCCAGTTCTAATTCAGAATAAGGAACGAAACTGCATAAAACTGTATTTTTGCTTTAGTTGCTCGCATCAAAATATCTGCTTACATAGAGAAAAAAATCAACTTAGGTGTCCAATTTCGTTTCAGATAAAAAATGAATGAATATACGAAGTAAGTTGTTATCTCGAATATGAATCAGAAACGAATTTCTAATGTTAAAATATATTGAAAATACTAAAAACGAAAAAACTGAACTACAGTGAATGTCGCTGATAATAACAAAAATTCAAACTTTTCATAGATCACATTATAGTTGTTTTATATTGTATTTTGTATGAAAAATCATTATATTCTAAAACAACACCGGATACGACCACTTATCATTCTTAGAGCTGTTTGAGTAGTCGAAAAATCGACAAGTCTAGTGGAATCTTTACAAACTGAAACTATAAATTTTGAATTAAATTTTAAAGATGAAAAAAAAAACAGGGTTTTGCCTGATTGTTTTATAAAAAAAACACTTGGGTTTTTGTTTGGTTGAGTTCAATACTAATCTTTATTTTTTTAAACTTTCTTATTTATACTTAATTTATTTTGTTTACAATAAATATTTTATTAGTTTACAACATGTTGATTCTTTGGAAATTTAATTATTTCAGTTTACAATTCTTGGAAAAATGGTTCTTGGTCTTTTTAATAATTAATTGCAATTACTTAATTCTTTGAAAGTAAAAATAGTTCGTTGGTCTTTTATTAATGATTCCTTTTGGTTAGTGATTCTTGGAAACCATAAAGCATTAAAGTTTAAACAAAGAAAGTGTGAAAAATACTTATGTATGTATGTTTGTTAATATTCTTATGAACAAAAATTGTATTTTTTTTTATATTTTGAATACAGTGGATGCTATAACTGCGAAACTTATTCGCCGACAACTCACAGGGAATTTACTTTTCAAGCTCAGAATTGCTTCAATTAAATTGAGATAGTTTTCAGATTAGATGATTATGCAAATGATCGTTGGTTCGAGCCCTGATACAGCTAATTATCATTATTAGCATTATCATTGTTATGTGTCCGACGAACAATTCCAGTAGTCCAGCAATCGACTAGTCTACTATAAGCTTCTCAAATTGAGGTTCGAAATCGTGGTTAAGCAGTAAAAATTAATCGCGTTTAAGCTCTATTTCTCTATAAAGTTTATACTTTTTTAAATTTATTTCCTACAAAATGATTATATCAAAACAAACCGTTGTATAAAACAATCTTCATTTGGGGTTTTGGATTTACTTGTCCAGCTCAATCATTTGGTGAAGGAAGTATCCATCACCATAAGTTTATGTTGGTCCGTTTAATTACTAAATCGCTACATGGTGCCAACAACCGAAAAATACAACTGAAATAACAAATTCCTAAAAGAACCGAAAATAAATATTTTAAAAAATAGTTATTTAATAATAATTCATTTATTCCAATTTTCACAGTTATAGTCGATCAGGGGACGTTTAAATTTTAGTTCTTCACTTTAAAAAAGCTGAGGGTGAAAAATTTAAAATTTGTGTGGAGGGCATACAAATTGAAGACATACATATGATTACAAATTTGAAATATTGTTATGTCTTATATTAATGTAATGCATGTAACACCTTCTTATGGCATTTATGGTGTTTTAAGTCTTGAAGCAGTAAAAACCATGTCGCTCATCATAAAGATCCCGCAATCTCCCAAAAAATATATCATATTTTATACCCTTTTGTGTGTTTGATAAGAAAGTTATTATACAATTTTCTTCTTTTGAAGGAACAAAGTGTGTTCATGTCCTAATTCTCTTTTAACTTGCGGCGTTATCTTGTCATTATTTATTACACAATATATAAAAAGGGTATTTGTATGTTAGGGTGCATAAGTTTTACAGGACATATCTGAATACACATATTTATGTACATTCAAGTACGTGATATATTTGTTTATGCATTCCTTTTTTGTATGATTTACATTGCTTAAAATTTTAGTTGATTTTCGTTGTCTATCCTACCACTAAGAAAACACCGACTTATGTACCCACATACATTATCCAGTCTAAGGAACCCAAATTACTCGTTTCCATGTGTGTGTGTGTGTATCCTTTTTGTTTGAGAGTTATCTTATACGTGTATATATCTTGCGGTTTTATAGTTTTACCCCAAATATACCAAATGTTTGTGTTTTCCGTATACTGAATAACATCACTATAACAAATTGAAGTGTAATTTTTCTATATGTATTCAACTAATCAATACTGCAGAGTGATTGTGAAATTTTACGTCTGCCTTCTTGTTAAAGTGTATTCTTGTAAAATTTCTTTAGAGATTTATAAAGTTTTATGATTACTGAGGGAATGTAGGATATACAGGGCTTTCTATTTAGTGGTTTCAAAACCGTCGGTCTGGAAATGCTGTCATCTGAAGTGTTACTCATTCAGTGTATGGTTTGTCATTTACGAATACGAATCGTTTGTAGGGACTGAAAGCGTTACAGATGTGGTCAGGCCTGTGCGGTATCGAAATGTACGTACTGTACGAAAATACAACCAATTTTGGCTTTATTGCATGAGGAGTTTCCAGAAAGCGAAATGTCATGTTTGGCAACGTCAAAAGTAAAATTAAATAAAACACTCATAAAGTTGTGACTTTGACATAACTTTCATTTCATTATAATGTTTGCAATTTGCCATTATATACGAAATACAATGCCATTTAAATTACCACCTCTGGATTGGTTACAGCAGTGAGTCCTTTTGAGGAAGTTTTCGAACACTTTTACGCACATTTCGGGCGGTATCTCGGTGATAGCTTTACGACTGTTGGTTTTCAAATGTTCCAACGGGATTATCCGCGTAAACACGGTCATTGATGTGACCAAAACGTGAAATTACGCAATATCGGTCGTATTATGTTGCTCGTGACACCGTCTTGTTGAAACCGCATATCATCCAGTTCATAATAGCGCTCTGAATTGATGCTAACGATTACTCCAACGTTATTTTCAAAAAAAAAAAGCGAAATAAATTGTTTAATTGAAAGCCCACGTTTGAGTCACCACTTTTGTAGGAAGTTTTAGCTATTTTTACGCGTTCTTCGGTTGTTAAACGATCCATATTCGTAAATGGCAAACATTTCGCTAAATAAATAACACTTCAGATAACAGATGAATCGCAGACCTGCGATTTTGAAACCGTTAAATAGATAACCCATTATTTCGATGCCTCCTCGTGATTCCTACGGGTAGTAGCTCAGTTTGTACAAATATGTTTGCATAAATCACCTTTTGAGTTCTTCTGCTGGAATGAAGTGTCAGTACCTGATTGATGTGGTAAATTCTGAAACGGATCACTGTTCCATACCGTTTATTTTTGATCCTTTAATACAATTTTCTGTTAATAATTGCAGGACATTCTGCTTATTTGTGATCCGGTTTTCATCGCTGTCTTTACAGGAAGGGATCACTGTTCCATACCGTTTACTTTTGATCCTTTAATACAATTTTTTGTAGATAATTGCAAAAAATCCTATATCAACATGTTGTTTTTAACCTGTTCGATCTTTTACTCACAAGGTTCGGTAATCACAGTTACCTGCAGTCTCGACGATACCCATTGCGTTCCACAGAGCTGCGATTTGACTCCGTTAAATTTTTTTATGGAGCATCACTAAAGATCGACGTCATTCGTGATACATAGCCAGAAACTCTAAACAAAGTTTTGAAAATTGCAGAGGTAGCCTGCTGGTTTCACAATGGTGCATCCGGTTATTGCAATTTTCAAAACTTTCATGAACGATATGTACTTTAAGGATCTTAAGACCAGCATGAAATCATATTTCACAAAAAGATTGGAATGTTTGTTCTCTCCAATAACAACGTAATGTTTCTAAAGAAAGAATGCAGTAAAGAATGCAGTTTATTTTATTATAGGGAAATGATTGTGTTTGGATTGCTCTTTTATATTCACTTATGCGTTCAAGGATAATTTTGGTATTCTTAGCAATATATTCTTTCCCCTATACTCACTTTCTTATCGTCCTTTCGTCAAAGCTCAGGTATATTCCTCGCACCGTAAGTAAGTGTGGTCAATCTTCAGCGTTCTTTGGAAAACTTAATTATTCCATTAGTAATTTCCTTCAATTTTAAGAATGCCAATTGTATAATTGTTTGGATTACATCGCATAAATGCGCAAGTTTGAGAAATTGACTGTGCGGGATGAGTACTACGTTTGAATTGAGGTAAAGTATGTGCTTTCTATTCGAATGTATTCCTCAACAGTATTCTTTAGAAAATGGAATCTAAGAAAACTTCCATTAAAAAAAGATTTAAAAATAATAAAAAAATTAATTTGAGACTTAATCCAAGCTATTTAACATAACTATGATACAATTCAGAGGAAAATTTAGAACAAAGTCCCAAACATTTATCAACGAATATTGGCAATTTGGTTTCGTTCCCCTAAACGACGCAACCATAAATTCATAAAAGCACAGTGAAATTTCTTCGATAGTTATAACTTCACAGAGAATACATTTTCATAAACATAAACGAAATTAGTTTGTTGATTATTGTTAGAATCAGAAGAAGTCAGGTGACATCATTTTTGACATTTTTTATGTTTAGAATCATTTTGTTTTATTTTAGCAGTTCTTATAATATCATGACAAGGGAATAAAATCTAAAGCTTTGAAGGAGAGAGGTATCTCAAGACGAAATTTGCTTAAGGATTCTACAAGAAATCCCTCTATTCGCTGGCTAATTGGTTCACTGGCTTGCAGGGCGGCTGACGCATACAGATTTTATAAAAATCGCTTTCATCGGATTAATTTAGAATTGGTACACTAAAAGTACGATTGACTTTTGACGATACGACTTTTGATATGGGGTAATATAGCCCAATCCTTCTGATACCCATATACCAGCTACAATTTACCTGAAACCATGAAATATTTTTTATCATAATTGGTGAAATGTTTATATGTATACTTTCTATAATCTATTGTGAGAATGTAACGTAAGCGGATTTGATAACAACATATTTCCTACCCACAACATATTTCCTACAAAATTTGGCCAGTAGAAATATAATAGATAGTACAAAAATTCATTATTTTTCCAACAGATGGCTATAGTAGTCTCTGTCTCACCTTGCATAAGTGTGACTTGGTTACGCTAGATGGCGTTAGAAAAATCAGAATTCGTATCAAAAAAAAAAAAACTACTTCCGCAGTTTTGTGACTGATCAGCTCAGTGTTCTTTGAGCGCCAAGGATGGATACAAGCAAAAAGGAAATACATCATACATTACAGTTTTTCTGCTAAAGGGTGATGCATAAGTAACGTTAACGGTGACTATATTAAATGCGATCTAGTGAATCATTTGGTTTTAACTCATGAGCCAATTGCGTCTTATATGGGAAAAGATGTAACATATGTAAAATTCTTCGCCTGGTGGAAGTTTTGGGGTTTTCCTCAACACTTGCTTGCACTCGAGCAATGGTCACTTTATTTCGAATTGCACCAGGTCTTCCAGCACGCAAAGATCACAGACAGCCCCTTGTTGCCCAAAACGCTGAACCAATCGGTAAATTGTTGGAGGGCTAGGAGCATTTCGAACATGTAAGAAATTTCAATATGATCTGAATAATCGAATGCTGGCTTTCAAAGTAAAACTGAACAACTTTGGTTCTTTGTTCTGTGCTGAGCCTTTGCATCATAAATTTCGCAAGTATTATTTAGTTAATTCTGTAAAGAAACGAAAAAAAAGAATTAAACAAAAAATATATTCACTGATCAAATCTGAAACGCAAGTCAGGTGGCTGAAAATGTGAATAGTTTCTAAGGTCCTGATACTTTAAGAGCCAAACACGCACAATTTTAGCTTCATCCATTTTGTTGCGCAAAGATGCATAGCGCTTTGGAAGGCCAATTGTCTAAAATGACAATTGAACAGTAGAAATCAAATTGCGAATTGCTGCTGAATCGCAACAATTCAACCCATTTCTGAAACGAATGGTGACTGTTGATGAAAAGTGGGCCGCTTATAATAACGTCAAGCGAAATTGGTTGTGGTCGAATTACGATAAGCCCGCACAAGCGATGTCCAAGCCAGGACAGATGGCCAGGAAGATTTTGGTGTGTGTTTGGTGGAATTGGCAGTGAACTGTCTACTATGAACTGCTCACCTACCGTCAAACTTTTTATTCGGACCTATACAGTAACTATTGGACTCGTCCGCTACCATCTGCTCCAGAAATTGGTCAATTTTGTTGAGATTCAGTAGCGATTTCAAATGGAAGTATGGTCAATGAAGGTTTTTTGGGTTAATTAGAGTGACACCCGTGACACCCATTGCGCTATTTTTTAATTCTAGCCTTATTTAAGAGGTTTCAAATGAATTTTTGTTCAATGTTTGGTTTATGCGCAATCGAAACAGCGTTTACATTATCACTGAATTTGACTATTCTATTATTCTATCGACATATTCAACAATTTGGGGTGTTTTATCCATCTCTGACACATTAATTATCGGTAGCGAATGTTAATGAATGTTAAAGTAGCGAGACCATAAAAACTATTCACATTTTTCGCCTCCATCGAAGAAAATCTGTAAAATATGGCTGGTATCCATTTTTGATACGCGTTCAAACAAAACTACCTGCTTAATTTTTTGAGTGCGAAATCTTTTCTTTCTAACGCCATCTAACGCAATACGATCGAACTACTGAATCCACCTATTGGAAAAATAATGGATTTATTTTTACTATGCTTTACATTTGTGGTAGAATATAACGTAAACGCAACGTAAACGGTTGCGTTGTTATAACTGTGTCCGTTGCATGATTTGTTTAACTGCTGTTGGGTAAAGCTTATCGAATGAAGTTAACAAAAACAGAACGAGTGTATTAATTTATTTAAAATGTTATCCTCTGTTGACCATTTGCTGAACCTTTGTGACAGTTGTTTGATATCTGTCTGCCTGCCTCACAGTTGTCCATCCCATCCAATTTATTTTATGTGCTTACCCGAGTTAGTTTTGTATTTATCCGCATGAGTGTATTCATGTGAAGGAGATAATGTTAGCATATGTTTAAATTAAGAATACATGCATGTTAAACGTTCTTGCACTGTTTATGTTTGAGTTCTAGTCCTTTATTATTATTCTTACTAGTCATGGGAATATTTGGCAGTTATGCCAGTGTTTTATACAAGTTTCAAAAGGATACTTATGTAAGGATTGTGTAAAAGGTTACATTACATTCATGTGTTGTCAGTAATTTAAATAGCTTGAGAAATGTTGGTTGTTGGCAGCGCTAAAGAATACAAAACATACAAGAACAAGTTTCAATAATACAAAATAAAACACAAAGCAATTTCATTATCCCAATTGATCCGGATAGCAGATATACGATATACTTTTGTATTCGATATTAAATTATGATGTGTGGAGAAGCCTTTAAACATGTGATAATTGTAGATAACAACATGATATTTCCTAAGGTAAAGGTAAATGACGGGGAATAATTCTAGCATTGTTGGAATATTCTGATGGTCGGCCAAGTTCAAATAATAGTCGCAGGAATCTGTAAAATCGACAAAAGTCTTACTTAATTTGGTGGCTTTATATATATCTAAGACATCCGCCAATCAGATAGAGGCATCATTTCTGTAAAGAGTGCGGACATTCCAGATACATATCCTTAAATGATGATCCTTATAACGTTTGCGGATTGTCGTCAACATTCTGATGTTGGTCAATATACTGGCTAGTAGCGTGAGTTGAGTTTCAGTAACAGATGTTATCTACTGGACTAAGAAGCTTCGGTTTCTCAACTAGCTGCCTTCTCCCAGACGAATGTCGTATGGCATTACCACGGAATATTGGTCAAAAACTCCGAAGTCGTGAGGTGCTTAAAAATTCTCCAAAGGGCTCTGGTTACTCCGAATGGAATAACTGTCAAATAGCCCAAATTAGAAATGTCTCCATTTCCTCTTCTACAAGAACGAATTACAACATATTAATACTTGACACAGTCTTAAGGCCTTATGAAAAATGTGCATCCATCTAAGACGATGGACTCGATATACGGTTATGCTATAAAAAAATATTAACTAAATTAATGTATCGAAAAGTGTGCTGAAATGCTGCTCTAAATTACAAATGCATATAATGCAAAACAATGATGATAAAAGTCTGACTGGGTATACTACTGGTGTTAGCACCCGAAGTGTTACCAATGAAAAATGATGTTATTTTATGAATTTTAGTTCTTTTTTTGTTTAAATGCTTCATCGTACATCGTAAAAACATTTCAAATTTTAAGAAAAATATGTTACTGTTCAAGTAGTCATCTTTAGGGTGGATAACAGCGTCGAGACTGTCCGGAAAAGCTTCACACGCTACACGAATGTGATTTGATGTTATTTTGTACTATTATTTTGTAAGTCTCCGATCAATTTGTAATATGCGCGCGATATTACGAGCAGACACGCTGGCATTTGTCGCCAATCGAACTGCGCTTACGTTGAATTCCATGCTTTACTTTAAATTCTGGCCTTCAGCTTCCGACCCATTTCTGGCGAAGTTGTTTTTATTGGATGCCCACTTCTACAATGGTTTTTGAATATTATCAAAATCATTGTAACATGTAATGGTCTGATATATGAAACATTTTTTTCCAACGAAAAGTCATAGCTACCAACGGCTGATTACTAATTTCCAACCAAATGACAGTAACACTGTTGTTCAAACGCAACATTCAATACTTGTTCCAAAAACTTTTTTTTTGTTACTGCGATGTAAAACGGTACGCACTTGAAGGCTCGTAAACAACAGACTGGCACTTGTCAAATAATGAGCGCGCTGTCATTATCCGTCTGGTAACTACAACAACATAAAATTGATAGCCCTTCGTCCACCCACTTCTGTGTTCTGTTAGGAGAACAAATAAGTCTCCATCATTTTTTTCATTTTATGTTTTTTTTGCAAATTAAAATGTTATCACTTCATCTTTCTGGCAGGATTAAATATAAATTTGAAAAATGTGTGCTTAGTTTCCAAACTTTGAGTTGAATTAAAGTGCAGGCGTGCGAGATATTACAATACAATATCTTTGGTTATTTAGAGACATACAAAATCAAATTAAAAATCTGCACGTTACAGAATTTGTACATCTTAAACAAATTGAACAAATTTGTTATTTTAAATGATAACTTTCTCAAATTTAATACATAATTTAATTGCAAGAAAATGTTTTAAAAAATTGTTGTCGACTGAGCGAAGGAAAGTGTGACCCTTTAATCATAAACAATCATTGATTACCAAATCATAGCCGAGGATTGTAAATGGGCTATATTGGCCCACCACTTCTGATATTTCTCACATAAATTAATCGATTTTCCAGTCTTTATTTTTCCCCTGTAACTCCTATTTTGTAGACTGAAGTAATTTCAAAATTTTCACCATTGTTTTGATTAATTATGGTTGGAGGAATTTGAAAATATCGCCCCTTCTGATACCTAACATTCAAATGACTAATTTAACTCCAGAAGAAAGGAAAAAATCGGTACAAATGATATACTCGTATAAGCATATTTTTCACTTCTTAGGAACCTCTTTCTATGAAATTTGGTTCCCATTCAAACTCACTTTAAAGTAGTTGTGCTATATTGAATCTATTCAAAAAGCCTTACAAATATGTATTATCATTAAATCATAAAAGAGGTATTGGCTTATCCATTTAGTTCCTTCGAAACCGCAAGTCTTGTAAGGCTGTCAGCTGTTAAATGTGAAAGATTTGCCATTTACGAGTATGGATTGTTTAACAACCGAAGAACGCGTAAAAATAGTTAAAACTTACTACAAAATTGGCGATTCACACGTGGACTTTCAATCGAACAAAATTTGAAGCTCATTTCTCACTCCGTGATTACGTCAGCAAGCAAAAATTTTCGCATATGAAGCTTGGAGAAACTAGAAGTGATTATGGAAAAGCTATTGCTGCTTCTCTGAATGAAAAACGATATCCATCAATTTTTGGCAATTACTCTGAATTATAACGCTTAGTAAAACTTGAAGAAATCGACAGGATAACCATAACCACTCTGATAACTTTCACACAAACAAATTGCCTATTTTAACTCATATATTTCTAGATCTATATCTTTTATTCAATCACAATAAATTCAATACAATTTTTTTAGCTCATTTAAGTACTTGTACTTCTAAATATCTATCTGGTAAGATTCACGAAAATATATTTTTCAGATATCTCTTAAACGAAGCTTAAGGCTGATAATCGAAATCAATTTTGAAATCTTTATGTTAAGATATGTATACTGAGCTGGGGAAAATTCATCACAATAATGTTGCCGGTTAAATCCAATGTGGGGTATAATCAACCCAGTAGGAAAAATCTTGCCCATACAAAGACTGAATTACAAACAAAGATACAAACTGGAAATTCATATTTTTGTATTTGTATTTTGTCAGCGCATAAACTTTTTAATTGACTGCGCTAAATATAATCGGAGTTATTGAGTTATTGAAAAATACCAAGAATTGGTAATTTTCTCTGGAAAAACTTTTAAAATCAATACCAGTATGTTATAAATTGAAAGAAGTTGTGTCCAGTACACCAACATATCTGTCATTTAGTAAAATTATTGTCGAAATGGATGTGCGGACGGCGTTGCTTGACCCCTGATGCTCCATCTATGATTTCTAAGCAAAAGTCTTTAGAATGACATAATCTTGCTGTTTTTTATTTGTTTCAGTTTCAACTATTTTGGATGAGCTTAGAAGTTTACCACAATTTTTTTGGCATCCTTACATTTTTACAAATTAGATTAGAACACTCCATCTGACTGAGATTTGTGTACGGGTTAAGTCATGTATTGATCTAACATATGTTAGTGATGAAATTTTGTGGGTTCTGATGACTCTAACATGATGAAATTGCATTATCATTACAATCTTTACTTAAATAGGGACGAAAATTATTATTGGTCACCTTTCTCTGATTTTTAGGCTTACTTCAATATGAAAAATGACTCAGATATAAGGAGTGTTTCATATTTATAAGGCCACATATGAATTCGTTTTATTTGTGTAACGGTACGCACAAAATACTTGTTTGGATGAAACAACCTTGCACACAAACTTTGGGATTTGTGCAAATAACGGTACTTTAGTTTTTGCGATAATTCTTTTAATCGCTTACAAGGACGAACTGGAAGAGAAATTGGGCGCAAACTGGACAGAAGCCGTAGTCTTATTCAAAATTTTTTACGAGATCCTGACCCCTATGGATCTAATAAACTATCAGGAAGGAAAAACATACTTTCTAAACGCGACGAACGACAAGTTATAAAAAGTGCCAGCAACACATCGAGAATTTTACGCGACTTGTAAGCTGTTGTGGGCTAAAATGTCAGTTGGACCACCGTTTGGCGGACATTAAAGAGTTCAAATTTTTAAGAAATAGGAAATGAACGAATGAGATGTACTACAGCTTTAAAAGCCGAACACAAACTTGTGCGTATGGACTTTGGGCATAAAAATATGAACACACAATGGTCATCCGTAAGCCACTGAAAATTATTAACCGATTTGTTTTTATTGTAAACATAAAAATTATTGGAGATTTTTTGAATGAAAACAAAAATGGGATTTAGATGGTTCTGATGGTTTCTGGCGCTATTAGCATGATTTGAGGAAAGAGCCGAAATTCTTTTCCAAGCAAAATTTTGATGATGGAAATGTGATGGTTTGGACAACATTTTCTGCAGCAGGATGTTTGAAGCTAGAGTTTGTATCCTCAAGAATGAAAAGTGCTGATTATATCCAAGTTTTGGAAAACAGTCTTATCCCATTTCTGGAAGAAAGTGGGGACAGACACTGGATTCCGCGTCAACAGAGAGACAAAATTCTGGGTTTCCTGTAAAAGAATCAATGTTAGAGACTGGCCATGAAGATCGCCAGACCTTAATCCCATAGAAAACCTCTCTCCCATAGAAAACCTTAGTACGCAGGGTTTACATAGAAAATCGCCGATTCAGTAAAGATCAGTTCAAGAACTCAAAAGAAAGAAATTGAGCCACAAATTATAATGAATTTATTACTAAGTAGCACCTTCAATATTATTTCCGAAAACGGAATTTAATATTTCTTTTCGTAAAAATAAAAGAAAACTATTAAAATTATTAGGTGCGCAACTAAGTTTTAATGTTACATCTAAAAACGGAATTTGATATTTGTTTTTGTAAAATTAAAAAGACTGTTAAAATTATTAGGTGCGCAACTAAGCTTTTGCTGTTTGCCAATAGATGGCGCCAGCTGTTAGTGTTAGTTAACTCTGCCATAACCTAAACGTCATGAGCCAAGCTTAGGCATATGGTAAACATACCGCCTCGACACAAAAATTATTTTCTTTTGACGTCATATTCTTTTGGTTGTGTGAATATGTATGATTTTATGCCAAATAATCGTCATATGTGGAACGTATTGATTTTGCTCTTTCAGTTAAAGAAAACGGCAGCTGGGGCTTATCGAGAGCTTCAAAACGTTTATGGAGATGCTGCTTTAAATAACACAAAGTGTCGATATTGGTTTCCTCCCTTTAGAGATGGTGATTTTGATGTTGACGTCCGTTCGCGTGAAGGAAGACAAAAAACCTTCGAAAACACTGAATAGACGGTATTGCTTGCTTCAGTATCATGCGTTACCCGTTAAGCCGTTTTCAAGCGATTGCATGCGTTGGGAATAATTCAAAAGCGAGCATTTTTTCGCCTGTGAACAACTGTTTCAACGACGAAAAAGGAAGTTGAAACGGGTGCTGAAAAATTTATTCATTACATCAAAGAAAGGATTCATTACATCAAAGAAAAGAAAGCCATGGTGCTGCCCGATCATGCTTCTACGTCGTCGCGTCGGCCGAATATTTACGCTGCGAAGGTTATGCTTTATGTGGTTATTATGTATTTGGTGGGATCAGGTCGGTGTTATTTACTACGAGCTTGGTCTCAAACTATCACTGGAGATCAATATCGACTTCAGTTCATGCGATTGAGGTGAGTTCTGTGCGAGAAACGCCCACAATATGCGGAAAAGGACGAAAAAGTGATTCTTCAGCATGGAAACGCTTGGCCTCACGTGGCCAACCCCGTTTCCTACCTGGAAACCTTAAAATGGGAAGTCTTACCCCATCTGCTATGTTCTCCAGATATTGGGCTGCCCTATTATCACTTGTTCCGTTCGATGACACACAGTCTGGCAGTTCCACTCACATGACGACATCAAGGAATGACTAGATTCATGAATATCCTCGAAGGATGAACAGTGTTACCGAGACGGAATTCGACTTTTGACAAAAAAAAAAAAAAATTTTGCTGCGGTGTTTATTTCAATGACCCACATCCGTACCGTTTTGCATATCATGTTCTTATTTGCCCTGAAAAGAAGAAAATATTTTCGTGTAAAAATTGGTCGTTTTTTATTTGAACAACTTTTTGCCTGCGGTGCTTACTTCAGCGACACACTTTATTTTGCATATGACATTCTTGCCTACCCTTAAAAAAGAAAACATTTTCGAATCAAAATGGGGCGCTTACCTCAGTGCTGCATATCTACTAACTTTTGGGAGAAAAAAAAATGAAATAATTAAGTAATTATTACTAATAGCTAAATAAACAATAAAATAAATTAAAAAAAAACTGGAAGATAAAAATTCGGGTGATATTTATTTCGATCTTGTCTGCATGCTCGTACTTCAATTGCGGATTTCTACCCAGTTTTGCGAGTTGAAGAATTTTAGCAATGTGAGAATTGAACCTAACTGATTAATTCAACTTACTGCGTTAAAAAAGATCCAAAAACTTGTACAGACAAAGCAAATGAAATTCTAGGGGCTACAAGTTTGTCGGAATAGAAGATTTTAACACCAATCACCAATCACAATTGAACGAATTGAAAAAATTGTCTTGAATTGAAAGAAAGAAAACATCGCCCGACATTTATTTACATTTTTTTTTATCTGTTCATCTCTTCTCAGTTTTGCGAGATGATTGGTTGAATTTGATACACTAAAAAGAGCACAAAAATACGGATTCAGATAAAAGAATTCTAGAATTTGAAGGTAAAAATTTGATGGAAAAGAAGTTCTTAATATTAACCATATTTGTTGATTGAATGAATTCCTCAAAAAAATTAATTTGCATTGAATTGAAACCTTTCGGAGTTAACTTCGAAAAGCATGTGGTAAACAAAAGGATGAAGAAGTTCATACTTTGGAAGGATTTGTTTATTTAAAAATCAATGAATTATCAAAAGTGAATGGCGTTATTTGACATGATTTGTATTTTGCCAGTTCGGTTTTGCGTATTATTATTATTGCGTAGAGTCCCGCAATGGTTTCCCAGCAAGCTTTTGTTCCAAAGTCCTTGATAGTTTCTTTCAGTGTTCATTAAATCTTGGTGAGCACGCTGCCCTTGTTTGTAGAAAAAATCTAAATGCGAATAAAGAAAATGCATTTTGAGTGACATTCGTGCACCTAATTCGTGATAATTTTTCAATAATTCAGAAACAATTCGTCTGTAGTTTTCACTTTTATTGTTCCCAAGTAAGCTGTTCGCGATGCTCTTGAAAGATTTCCAGGCTGCATATTCTTTCTCCCATAAATATTGTGAAAAATTGTCATCATTCAAAAGCTTCCTGATCTGAAGGCCAACAAATATGCCTTTTTGATTTTAGCATATGCAATTTGAAGAAAAACCGCTAACAAATATTTAAAGGCTGCACCATCTTTGGCCAGAGCCTTGACAAAGTCCTTAAAATGGCCCAATTTTATGTGCAGCGGCGGAAGAAGAAAGTCATTTGGATTAATTAATCATTTATTTGAAATGTTTTGTTTTGCTGATGAATACTCAACTCTTTTTAGCCACTCTGTTCTGACGAAATGATGACATGTAGCTCGATTATTCCGTAGACAAAGGAAACAACAATACGAGTATTTTGTAAAACTTCCTTGCTTACCAAACCAATGACCTGAAAAAGATTAATTTACAGTTATTTACGATGGTCTGTGCTATATATACAAATTTAAATCACATATCTTAAGGTCATCACAGATCTTCCATTTATTATTAGTATCAAATTAATAATTGTTAAATTGTAGTGTCAGTATGGACTGCTATACGGTATTGCCAGCATGCAATAAAAATGAACAAGACGTGGTAACCCAATTTTTATACCAGATTCGCTCATGTAGATTAGTTAAAAAACATGCTTCGTTTCAGTAGTTAATCTCTTTTTCCAAATTGGTATACCAGTGAGTTGAATTTTTTCTTTATTTATTTGTTTATTAGTTATTTGATGATTTTCCATGCGACAAAAAGCCTTTGCCGGTCAAATTAGTCACAGTAATATTAGGTAAATCACTTCATTTCATAATCTTCATTTCTTAATCTAATCCCCCTGCACAGGCACAAAGGACGAATTTGTAAATGAATGATATTAAGTTTACTCAATGGTTAGTTCTGGGATTAATGTTTTGTATATATTTTATAGACTCTCAATAACAACATTTACAGATTTTTTTTTTCCTGAGTTTAAAAACGTTTCTATGTTGGCATGGAATTGTGGAATTCCACATCCGTGCAATTTGTACAACAAATAATTTTGCCATTGTAAGAGTTCCGGTAGTGCAGAAGAATCAGTTTAATCTAGTTGAAGAAATAACTACAAACATGTCTATTATATATTTTTGGCCATCGGTTTCTTTTTTCAATTTACTAAATATTATTTTTAGTCTTAAAGATATTAAATTTGCAAAAGCGCAACTAATTGTTAAGGACATGAATGTGAATTTTTTTTTGTGAAGCTTCTACTAATTCTCCAGCAACGTTTCTCTCCAGGTCTCACGTGGATTAGGAGTTTATTCCATTTTTGATTTTCTGATTATGCATTTATGCTCGCAGAGGGTTTCATGGTTGTGGATATTTTCTCGTAAATTTTTTCCTTTTCAACACGTACGTAATATTTAGATTTGATTTAATCCTTCAAATAGTTCTTAGGTGTGGATATGTCTCTCAACGTGGGAATAAAGTTAGCTTGGTTCTTGATTTCCTGTTTCATTGCTGCTTCGCTGTGGTACTGATTGACGTTGAGTGTAATTCTTCAGTTTATCTCCTTTTGGACTAAATCGCAGTTCGAGAGAATGAAAAACATTTTTCGGTACATAATGTTGGAAAATGATCGTTGAGTATTGAATAGTCTAGGATCCGGGAGGTCATATTCAGCGTTGAGTTACTCAAGATAACGTCGATCGTGTTGCGGATGCAGTGTGTGTTCAATAGGGGCAAACACGACAAAGTCTCGGGATTCCTATAAATGGTTAAGAATTACCCCAGAGCAGTTATTAGTGTAACAATTCTAAGGCGAGTGTTTTACGTTTAAATCGCCAAAGGGAATAAATTCGCGGTTGCTTGCTATAAGAGCATTTATTTCGCTTCCAAAATTTGAAGTATATCTCGAAGAATAAGCAGTAATTACACTACTTTTTTTTTTGTTTATGTATAATTTAACTGCTATGCTTCGAGTTTCAATACACTTGTTTTCGAACTGCTTTGCATTTTCTAATTATTTCCCATAGGAAGAGATTGATGTTGTATTATTTTCTTCTAATAGTTTCCAATATGGGGAGATTGATACTGTCCTACGTATTTTAGCTATAGTGCGAAATTACATAACTGACCAAATCACGATGGTTAATTCACGTGACTATCGTACTAATGATAATGGGTTCGAAACCCCAATATAGTCACCTACCTTTTATTGAGCACCTCAGTTGTAGACAGAATCATCATCAAAATACGGTTTCCCTATCAGTGATCCAAAAAAAAAAAAGAAATAGAAATTCCTTCATTTTCACCCAATGTAAGAATCTCTCCAATATGCCATTCAGTACAATTTGATTTCTGTTTTTTAATTTCCGATGTTTATTTCTTTCTTATGACTGATGTTATCCTTCCGCTCCTTTCTAGGATATTAACATTAACATTTGTTGTTATTGTTAAATTAGTTTCCATTCTTCCAGCAACAAAAGTACATATGAACTCATACATATAAAAACGCACATTTATGACATGAAATAACATGAATGTACTCGTATGAACTACCATTTCAGTCATTCTATATCTTTTGGAATTTTACTGATTGTTTGAGTTTTTACGTGCAACAACTACACAGTTGTGTGAGTGCGTTTACATTAATTTTTTGTTGAATTCGCAGTTGAATACCATCTTACTCTGCCTTAAAGTTAATCAAACTTTGTAGCAAAGTCTTTCCTTCATACTATGCCCCGCTAGTCATCTTTGCCTTAATAAGAATATAAACTTTTGTAATATGAATGCAAAATAATAACTAAAATCAACAATGCCAACAATAACACCAACAGTTTTTATTTTTTTTTTTTTTTTTCTTCTTACTATTATCTTCGTTGGTTTAAAGCCAACGGCTGTTTTTGCCTCACCTGCTCGATGGATGTGCCTGGGTGAAAGTGTGAAAGGGATGAGCGTTTAAATTGCAATAAAAATTAGGGCAAATTATTCAGCGCAAAAGAGCCTCTAGAGTGTATATAAGACAGCAACAAAATATTTGCGCAGGGCCAAAAAATTTACATTGAAATTTATCTAGGAAAATTTACCAAGACATTCGAAAGTTTTATCCAATGCAAGTTTATAATTTATTTGATAAATCTGAGAAGTAATTAGCGGGGAGAACCTTTCACTCTATTTTATTTTTAGACAAACACCTAAATAATATAATATAGTAATGGTTATTACAAGAACAAGAATTTACATTCCCAACTCGTTTGTTGCAATATTTTTGATCCAACGCCAAGAAAACAATAACTTTCCTTTCCATGAATTCAAACTACTGGTGCACTATGAAATCATTCAGTATCAGCCTTATTGGAAGCGTATAAAACCCAACTCGAAGGTACTTATAACCAGTTTCACAACTTTTCTCATGCCCTGGCATAATTTGAGAAAATAAAAAGAATTTTAATTTATTTCAAAGTGTGGTATTTTTGTGTGGCGTGTGAGGCAAAATCAAAACTGTAATTTCACTTTGGATGTATGAATCAAAAGCAAAATTCAATATAATTTGCATTAAATTCCTTTACAATCCTGTCAATTCCTTGCACAGTAGGTCGATAATAATGACCATAATCACCCCGCAATGAACGAAAAATACCCACGTTTGAAACACCACATTTGCAGTAAGTATTAACTATTTTTACCAGTTCTTCGGTTGTTAAACGATCCATACGTAAATTGAAAACCTTTCACTAAATAAATACCACTTCAAATGAGAGGTTTTTACAGCTGACAAACTTGCCAGACCTACGGTTTTGAAATCGCTAAATGGGTAACGCTGTATTTTCGCTTCAGGTTCTCGATACAAAGTATCTGTTTCATTATGTTTTGATAAAGAAACATATTCAATGTAGTTTTCTTAGTTTAGATCTGGTAAAAAAACCAATCAATGCTCGTAAATGAAGTTAGTTGTTATTTCAAATATGAATGAGAAACAAATTTCTGCTGTGCTACTACTATTTTGTACTTTAACAGTCAGTTTCCATAGAACGTTATAAATGACTGACAAATCAATCGTCTATGAACGAAAACATTGTTAACAACGTTTTTATAAAACGTATGAAAGTTTTCGTGAAGTATCAAAGTTTTCAAAAAACATTGTTATCATATTATGTCTGTGGTCGCAACCCATAACAGCCTAAGTCTGTTTTTCAATATTTTTAGTACAGGAGTTTAAAGTTTTGAATCTTCACTGAAAATCAGGAGAAGGTGTTTTTTGGAAAACTTTGCTACAGATTCCAAAGAAACGAATTTCTTTACTTAGTTGTTAACAAAGAATAGTTGTTTATTCTCGCAGTCAAAAGATATTATCGAAAAAGACACTTAGGCTCTTATGAATTGTTGAACGAAAGAAAGTCAAAAAGTTCAAGTTGAGTCAGGCTATTATTCCAGATTAAATAAAAAACTTTAAGTTTGGAGAAAGACCTTAACTCAATTTATGTTTATCAAAAAACGAAATTGTAATTCGGAATAAGAGCTTAACTCAAGTTAGGAAAATAAAATTGTTTCTTTATTTTTTTGGATTAACGACTTAAGTTGATTTAGGCAATGATGAAAAAATAATGTTTATATTTGTTGTAATCCTAAATTGACTTAGGCAGTTATGCCAAAACAGTCATTTAAAAAAATAACTTAAGCTATTAGGTTTTTTAGGATTAATTGCCTTCCTAGAAGAGATACAAACATGAAAAATTTGGAGCAAATAAATTTAGATACGCTGAATTCGATGGTGCTAATAACTCAATTGTGTCCTAACTCGAGTTAGGCTGTTACGGGTTGTGACCACAGATATATTTCTTAAAAATTTTTCCATATTGGTTCAAACAAAAATAGTAGTTTTATGGTAAAGGCAAAAGGCAGAGGCAAAAAGAAATGGTTATTCGTTTGCTTTTCGAACAAACTAAGAGATTCGTCGTATGGAAACAAGATGTAAATAAATTTACTGTATTAAAATCATAACAAACCGAGTTTTCATAAATATCCGTAATCAATGCAACTGATCGTGAGCAACAGTTAGTACAGGCGACAATCATATAATCGTGAATTCGAGATTTCTATTGAGAATTTCTCTGAGCGGCGACTTCCTTCAGGTATTGGCGAACACTGAAAATAATCGATGAGTGTAGTGAAAGCCTCTTAAACTAACGTTTGGAATCGTCATTATTCAGTAGGTTCCTTTCACGGCTAGTGTAAGCTTACTGAAAGCGAGTAACTTTCCTGTATCCAATTGCTGGCGTGGAAATGTCGTTGTTGTAATAATATAAATTGTACAGTATTTGGTAATTTTGATGGATTAAGGAAATATAAGAAAATCTTTTGTTTATAAAATAATTATTTATATTCGGTGTCATTTCAAGAAAATAAATTTAAACAGTTCTTTCTTTTCTTTTTTTTACAGGTATGAAATGTTTGTCAATTCTGATGACTACACAATTTCTTATTAGTATTGCTTTGATGTGCTCCCTATAAATTGGTAAAAAATTAATAATGTCAAATCTCACAATTATCAGCTAGTTTACCCATCAATAAAAAAATTAAGTATTAATGAAATGGTTTACTAAAATGATAAAATTTTCTTCATAATCAAACGAAAAGTTGTTGGGAATGACAGCGATTTTCTAGTCGCAGAAAATGTCAAATAATCGAGGGAAGAGATAAGACAAGGAGGGGATGAGATAAGACGAATTCTATCAGAAGAAAAGTTTATGATTTAAAGAAGAAAACAGGAGTTAAGTCAGCTCGATAATAAGTCTTAAAGTGACTTCAGAAAAGTATTTTCTTTCTGCTCGCAAAAGAAAATTATATAGCAACTTAAATGTACCTACCATTTTGCTTTGTTACGTTTATTATTTCTTATCCTTCAATGTTAAAATAGGCTCTTTTACTTATCTTATCCAATCAAACAAGGAAAATATAACAAATCATTCTTTTTCAAACACTGTATAATATTTAACTTTTGATTTGAAATTACACTTTTGCCATTGCCGACGTTTAAGACGCATTGACACTAAATACTTTATATTATTGATGACAAGCTGTAGAAGCAAACACCCGTCTTGGTTACCGATATCCCAAGACTTTAGAGCACCATTTTCTTAAGCGACAAGCTTAGGTCACATTCTCTGTTGAATTGCTATACTCCTCAATGCCAATCAATCAAAAAAATGTCCTTATATTTGCATTATATCAATGTGTGTGTAACATTTTCAACAGATATTTATGACATTCTTCTGACGCAAACTACTTGTTTGAAAGGAAGTTATTTCTATCACTTGCTAGTATTTTGTTACATTCTCATTGCCATTCACTTACGTGTTGTACAGGGTGGCGCAATAGAAAGTGCAAAATACAAAAGGTATGGTTAAAATAAATCTAAGGCATTGTAGAGTAATAAATTGAGTTTATTTTTTAAAAATAACATCATCTAATGGTGACCCTCTCTGCGACGGCACTCCTCTAACTGCAAACGAAAATTATTGAAAATTTTCTTCAGTAATACTGGTGTAATGGCTGCAAATTTACCATGGATATTCTCCTTGAGCTGAACGATGTTTCTTAGATTACTACTGTAAACTTTGTGTTTGAGGTATCCCCACAAAAAAAGTCAAGAGGCGTCAAGTCTGGACTACGTGGGGGCCATGGGATATCACCTCTTTTCGAAATCAGTCTGCCAGGGAACGTCTGCTTCACCAACGCCATGGAGTCATTTGATGTGTGACAGGTAGCTCCATCTTGTTGGAAACAAGTTCTGGAATTCACTATTCTTCAACTTTCAATTTCTGGAGCCAAAAATCCGTCCAACATCTCAACATAGCGTTCCGCATTAACCGTGACGTTTTGGTCCCGCGCATTTTCGAAGAAAAAAGGACCAATTATTCCTCTGCCAGAGATTGCTGCCCATACTGTCACTTTAGGACTATGCAATGGTTTCTGGTGTTTGATTTTTTACGAACCCATTCATAAGGAAATGTGCCTCGTCAGAGAAAAGGATATTGTCAAAATTGGAAAATCGATTAAGCATTTCATTAGCAAATGCGAGCCTTGCTATGAAGTCAGACTCTTTCAATTCTTGTGTTAATTGCAGCTTATATGGATGCGACTAAAACTCCATGAGCCCGCTAACTCAACGATGTAGGCGCCCCCCGCCCGCGCTTTTTCTGCCCCGCAAAAAAATATGATGCAATATGCACGTTCTATTGCGCCACCCTGTATTTTGAAGTAAGTGTACATATTTATATGTAAATATATACATGATTTCAGTGCACATATATGTAGTTCAAACTGTATAACAGCTGTGTGGATAAATAATTCCTAATAAAATAGCAATCATACGCTTTGGTGGACTTTTGTGCTACCGGTTTATTTTGATAGAAAATTAACAAAATTACAAGGAAGTGTTGTTGAAATCATTAAAAAATCATACAAAATGCGATATTCTATATTTAAATTTTACAGAATTTGTCTTCTCTTTATTTTACATGAGACTGATTGCAACAAAGTGTTGTCTTGTTTCTTAAATGCTTACTTCCTTTTGATTTGAAAGTTAATCTTAATTTAGGTACACACAAAAAGCAATTGTTTGTTTCAAAAATTTCAATTTGTATCAACACTAATAGTAATAGAAATATACCTTACAAATATTTTCTATAAACAAAAAATCGCAACAAAAACTATTGGCAGACATTGCATTGAATTTGGGCACATTTTCAAATACATTTTCATTAAATTTCGCATAAAATTGTTAAATTTTACTTGAAATGGGAAAAGTTGATACTTACCTGGAGCTAAAAAAATTCTGACTCAAATGTAGTTGGTATGTTTCCTTGAAAGCAATTCAAAGTCAATTCAAATTTTGTTAGTTTTTGTTTTGTTCAAAAATTAACAAAATCAATTGACGCTTTTCCTAATTGGGGGAAGAAATTTTCTCAAATATTGCAAAAATATTATAAATTCAATTCAATTCAATTGTTGAATATATGTGAGCCCTTGATTTTGATATTGGTATAAGTCAAAAATTTTAAAAATTTGTGTTTATCAGTTATTTCATGTCAAATCCTAATAAAATAACATAATCTGCAGAGTTTAGCAGAATGCCATGAAAATTAACTCAATGAAATGGGTTTATTTTTTGGTTGGTAAACAAGAAACAGTTACTGTTTGTTTTGATAGTGGTATAAGTCAGTCTGTTCACAAAGTTTGGCAAAATAATTAGTAATTTTGTCATGTCTTCAGATAGCGGTTCAGGTATGATCAAGTAATCCTTTTAATGTAAAAAACGTACTACTTATAGTTAATTGTAGACATTATACGGCGAACAAATATAAGTAATGATCCCAAGAAATGGAAACGAATAAGACTAATATTGTCTTCAGATGAATCAGTTCATACTTTACGGCACCCCTACAAATGGAAGAAACCAACATGAAGTCAAGAAAGAGGACACGAAATCCACGTAATTATGCACAAAATATAAGGAAAATGAAGAGAAATAGTGGAGAGGAATATGAAGCAAAAGAGTCTAAGCATGTGAGAGATTGCATTTGTTCCAAAAAATGCATAAATGGAATCGGAATCTTTTTGGAAATTAGCAAATTTCGAAGAACAGAATTTGTTTCTGTATGGTTTGGTTCGAAAACAATCAATAAAACAGAGACGACCCAGAAACTACGAAGGATATATGAGAAAATGTGGTTTTAATTTTCGTCTACATGTACGGAATTCATAAATTTCTGTTTGCAAAACTTTCGTTTTGGATACTTTCAAAATATCTAACCATCTTAAAAGGTCATGGCAAAATGATTGGTTGATCTGGAAAAACAGATGAAGAAAAAAATTAAAGTGGTACGAGAACAAATTCTGAGCGCAAAATGTATGTATACAATTTAGGGTTTCATAATTTCCACAATGAAAATGCTAAAATGTATGCATGGGATGAAACAATCGCCTCAAGATGATCACAGGAAGTTGTTCCGGCATGTTAAAGCACTAAAAGCATGTCATAGCTTACAGTGATGCCTGCTCAGAACAAAATCGTAACATTAACACAGCTTGTATATGGTTAAAAATTGTTCGTTCATCTGATAACAATTTTGAAACAGTTGATTATAAATTTATGGTACCCGGCCATTCCTTTTTGCCAAATGATCGCGATTTTGGTTTGATAGAAACTAAAATTGAAAAATCGAATTATTTATACACCCCTGAGCATTATTATAATTTAATAGAATCATGTAAGAAGAGAAACCCAGAGCTCAGAGAGATTTTATTTCGACAAACAACTAAAAAATCAACGAATAATAGAAAGAAAAACACCAATGGAGAAGCTGTCTTGGCTAAAAATACAATGGATCAGATTTCTAAAAGATGTTCCATATAAGATGTTTTATAAAAATTCCTTGGATGACAACTCCGAATTCAAAGTATTAGATCTCTTACCTAAAAGAGGAAGACCTAGAGTATTCGAAAATATTAATTTGCTTCCATTACACACAAGCATTAGACCAATAACAGAAGAAACACGTAAAGATATGATGGATTTTTTTCTTTTTTTTTATTATTATTATTTTCTTCATACAATTATCATTAACAGTGTTTATAATGTCTCTGCGCCTTATAGGCTTTAATAGAGACCAGTTGGCAAAATGAATAATATTCAAGTTAACATTTAAAAATCTGAAGAAGAAAAATATATATATCAATTAATAACGTAATAGTTGTAATAAAAAAAAATATATATGTAATTTTGAATAAATTAGAAATCATAATATAATATTTTAGAGAACAAAATAAATTATAGAAGTGTTTCAATTATTTCAAGTAAATATAATTTAATTTTCAATTTAAATTCTGATATTCTGGCAATTTGCCTAAGATCATGTGGTAATTCATTAAATACATGAGGCCCAGCATAGCCTACTTTTTGCTTTGTCAGCTCAAGTCTACATCTTGAAGGTACTAAGTTTAGACGCTGACGTGTATTTACTTGGGATTGGGCAAAATGTTGATGAAATGTTATAAATGCATTACCAAATTGACCCCCAGATTTGAACACAAACAAACAAAGGTTTTGCTTATATATTCCTTTTACGGGAAGAACATTTTTAGCATAATTCTTAAACAAATTAACGGTAGGAAACTCTATTGGCAAGTTGTAAACAATTTTTAATGCTTTGTGCAGTTTGCAAAGATTTCAGACAAATACAATTTTTAGCAGCATATACTATTGGTATATACACCAGATGACAATGGATTAAAGCATAATATAATCGAAGTTTGGTTTCTGTTGACAATTTATATTTAAACTTCCTTAGAATTCCAGTCGCTGACGAAATTTTTGTTTTCAGCATTTCAATATGCATGTCCCAGGAAAGGTTGAGAGAAAAATTAATGCCAAGATATTTAACAAACTTTGATTCAGTTACAGTTTCGCCATTTATACAAACTGACATCTCTGGTTCTCTTTTTATTAAATATGGTCGGAATCGCACAAACGTCGTCTTACTACCATTTATGTATAATTTGTTAAGTCGAACATATTCAAATAAAATTGAGGCATCATATTCAATCTGCGTTTTCAACACTACTGGGTGTTTATAATTGCATAAAAGGCATATGTCATCAGCAAATATGAACATCTTTCCATAAAAATTTATATTTTTCAAGTCACTAATATATATATGAAAAAGCAACGGACCAAGTACACTTCCCTGTGGGACGCCACACTTTACTGGTTTAAAATTGCTTGTACTTTGTCCAATTCGCACATAATGTCTTCTATTTTTTAAGAAATCTCCCAGAAGTTGTATTGTTGACTCTTGTATGCCAATGAATCTAATTTTTTTAATTTAGATTGAATGATCAGCTAGGTCAAAAGCTTTCCTTAAGTCGAAAAAAATTCCTGCTACTCCACTAAATTCTCTATCAAGTCCATCACATATCTCATTAACCACACTAACTACTGCCGCTTCCGTTCCATAACCTTTTCGAAAACCAAATTGCCTATGAAATATTATATCATGTTTTTCCAGATAGTCAGATAACTGATTAAACATGAGTTTCTCAAATATCTTACTTATATTTGACAACAAAGAGATGGGCCTATATATATTAACATTTCTGGCATCGTTAGCCTTTGGTATGGGTATAATTTTGTGGATTTTTAAAATATCAGGAAAGCTTGAAGTTTCAACCATACTGTTAATATCATCGATATAATAGGTTTCCTTGTCAACAGCACTTTAATCGATATTCCATCATGTCCAGATCCTTTACATTTTGGCAAGTTACTCTGAATTGATTCTACTGTAGTAGTATTTACTTTAAGAAGACTGAAAGTCGAACCACTGTATGACAATGTTCGCAAGTTATTTATGTCGTCATCAATATTTACAACAATGGTATTACACAGACTTTGTACAGTGTTATAAAAAAAGTTATTTTAAGCTACTGCCTTTTCCTTCTCTGACAATAGTCGTTTGCCGTTTTCATCTGCCAGCTGACGACATTTAACAGGTTTCCTTCCTAATTCCTTATTTAAAAATCGCCAAACTTTTTTCGTGTCACCATTACAAGACAATATATATTTCTTGTAATACGAATTAATCAAGTAACTTTTAGAATGTTTTATAATTTTGCTAATTCGTTTAATTTGACTTATCAAAACCTCATCGTTTTTATGTCTTCTCCTTCTTTTTAGTAAATTGTTTTTAAAATTTATTAGATTAAGTAAACCTCTAGTCATCCAGAGTGTTAGATCATAATTAATGTCGTTATTTAATTTTTTTGTTTCAGAACTGAAATTAACTGCATCTTTCAGACACTTTACCAAATCCTCACATTGTTCTGTCGCATCGTTAATATTGATATTGAAATTAATATTTGCATCAATATATTCCCCCAACTTGGCGTAATTGATTACATTAAAATTGTCACCAACATCCATTTTCGGCTCAATTTTAGTTTGCTGCAGAATAGAACATAAATAATTATGATCAGTAAAATGATTTTCAACACAATGTACAGCAATACCATTTCTAATATTTCCAAACACACCATCTATGGACGTTTCACTAATTGGTCTTGTAAATAAATTGTGATGCGCACACATGTCATATTCACTAAACAAATTAAGTAACGTTGATGATTGAGCATTTGTAATATTCATGTTTATATTAAAATCGCCAACAAATACACATGATTCCGATCCAACCTTTTCCATTATAAATTCCATTTTACTAAAAAAATATTGACTATTGCACTTTTGAGATCGATACAAGTTAGTTAATTTCAAAGGTTTGTTATTTGATTTTACTTCTGGTAAGGAAATAATTATGAAATCAAGAAGGTTTGAGCTTCCTTTCATTATTATTTCATGCCTCAAATCATTTGAAACATAAACTGAAGTTCCACCAAAACCATCACTTCTGCAACAATGTATTGCTTCATAGCCAGGTATGCTATACAATTGAATACAATTCTCACTAAACCACGTTTCTTGGATTGCAAGAATATCAGGCATCTTTGAAAATTTACTTATTTCAAACTTAAATCTGTTAAATTTTGAAATTGAAGAAACACTTCTTACATTTACAGATAAAATGTTTATGAAATCATAATTAATATTGTTTAAGTATTCATTAAAAAAATTAAATTTGAAAAATATTGATTGATCATAAAAAAAAGAAAAAATCAATAGATAACACAATTTAAGCTCTTATATAAATTAATTTGGTGATAAAAACGAAATCTCTTCAGTGTCATCATTATTGTAACTCTCATCTCCAGGAAGGTTTATTCGACGGCTACGCTTCGATTCACCAGTTGCTGCATTTAATAGCAATTTGTCCACATCTTCTTCGGTTTTAATCCACATAACTCGAGCACTTTCATTTTTTTTTGGCAAAAACTTTGTTGCCTTTGCAAAAAATAAATTTAAAGCCAGCGTTTTTGACTGACTTGGCATAGTTAAAAAGGTTTAAGCTTTCTTTTGATAGGAAATCATGTACGTAAATATTTCTCATTTCAGTATGCTCTTTCAGGTTTATTTTGTGTTCCATAAACTCCTTTTTGTTCTTTTGGTTGGAAAATTTCACAACAATAGATTTACTTTTGTTATCCTCCGTTTTACCACCAATAAAGTATGCATCTTCAATTTGATTTGCAGACACTTCAGATTTTATTTTCGATGCAATGTCCAAAACTACTTTCACGGCTGGCTCAGTTGAATTGACTCCTCTTATAACACAGTCATTCTGGACTCTCATATCATTTAAATATTTAACCGACGATTTCAAATTCGTAACTTCTTCCTTCAGCGTTCTGTTTTCTTTTTCTAATTTTTGTATTTTCTTCTGGTTTGTTTTGACTCCTTTCAATATCGCATCATATTGTGATGACATATGTTTTATCGCTTTGTTTATCTCATCCAGCTGATTTACTTTTTCTTTTATCGCTGACAAATCGCTTTCAAATGATGGTTGTTCCATGCACATATGACAATTGTAGTCAAGAGAGTCATCATTGAGAAACTTTTCAACTTCTCTTTTGTCCATTTTCGTACATTGCAAATGATATGTTCTCTCACAGTTATCGCATTGAATTGAACCATTATTGTCCAATACTTCCATTTTGCATTGACTGCACATAATTTTTACACTTTTTATGCTGCGGCGAGTTTTGCTCATCTTTTATTGTTTGTAAGAGAACGAACACCAAGGAAAAGGATTTACGTCTTTTAGTGAGACAAATTCAGAAGTTTATATTTTAATTTTATTATATTAATTCCGTATTGCGCTTAACACTTGAAATACGTCTGCATTCAATCAATATATAAAAATGTTTTCTTGATGGTATAAGTCAATCATAAAGTCATGCAGTTAATTTTGAAAGTAGTATAAGTCATTTCAACATTTCAAAACAACATTTCCTTTTAAAAATGGTTATAAATTTTACAATCATAATAAATACTTGTTTGTTGACATTAGTTTACTCTTCAAAAATCATATTCCATAATACAAAAATATTTTTTATTCCTTTAAAATGCAAAACCCAAAAAAAAAAAATA
>JAHXMU010000102.1:227566-260339 GCA_019455685.1 Philornis downsi | reverse complement strand
ATATATATATATATATATATATATATATATATATATATATAAAGTTGTGCTTCTAGTTAGTTCTTAGTTGTCATACTCCCCTTATTTCAAATAGATTTTAATACAAAAGGCAATAATTTGATTATATCATTTTTAAGTTAAACTTTTTCTACTTTAACGATAGGTGAACTTTAAGATATTACGATTCGCCTTAAACATTTTCGGCCTATGTACTACTGTGTCCAAAAGAGAAATCAATTATTACATTTTGCCATAAATATTTATTCATTCATTTAAATATTTTTCATTACCTTCAAAGTATTACGTCGTCCTTCGTGAACAGCTTCGTCTAAATGGGAAACAACACTCAAATAATGTTTCTTGTTGACAGAGATAGGAGAAGCTCATAATGCAGAATATTACTTCAATTGAAGAAGACTTTTAGCACAAACATTGTTTTCGAAGAAGTTTGGAACAATCTTCTACTTCACCATATTACTGACTCGATTGGTCGGATGTTTCTGCATCACCATCATGGATTACATTTCCTGTAAAAATGAATTTTATAGTAATTTTATAGCTCTGGCTATCAGGGGAAAGACAATTCCCTAAACTTTATCGCGCATTGTATAAGTTCGATTGGGTTACGATAATCAGTGTTGGTAGGATAAGATTTTGCAATTATTCAGGCAATTTTGTTGTTATTTAACTCAGTTTTGTTTGAATGCGCTTCAAATATGGATACCAAAGAGAAAATACGGCACATTTTACAGTTTTTCTTCGATAAATGGAATGGAAATGATAGCCAGGCGGCTGAAGATGTGAATAATGTTTATGGCCCAAATGCTGTAACAGACAATCATACATAGTTTCGGTTTTGCTGATTCCGTTCCGGTTATTTTGATGTCAAGCTTTGGAAGGCCAATTGTCAAAAATGTCAACAGAATAATGGAAATTGTGAATTTCGGCCGTCATGTAAGCACTGTTTTTGTTTAGCAGAAGCTAAACATTGCACAAAACACTGATTGAAACATTCTTAATATGGTTATATCCCAAAAGCAGCTTGGTGTATGGATGTCACATGAGTGACATGACACCTGTGAATCGCTGCTGAATGCCAACTCGTGATGAAAAGTAGGTCGGTAATACCAACGTCAAGCTAAAACTTTTGTAATCGATTCACGCTGAGCCGGCATAAATAACAGCCAGGCAAGGATTGTTGGTCAGGAATAATCCACTATGACCTACTTTTCTAGAGCCAAACTAATAATTCTGTAGTGTTAACAACTGGACCTTTTGATGGAAGCAATCGCTCAGAAGCGGCCAGTACAACGGCAGGGCACTCACAAAGGCAGTAACTGGCCGCATGCTCCGGGAGCTTGGTTGGGTGGATGGACGGATGCTTAAGAATCCATTTTATGGACCGAACTTGGTGCAAAGTGATTACCACCTTTTCCTACCCGTGGCGAATGATTTTACTGATGATAGATTCGTCTCAAGAGAAATTTGTGAAAGGAAGAAGGTTTCTATAACTCCTTACCTTCAAAATGGCAACTAGTTATCAAACAAAACGGAGCATACTTGACTTAAGTCGGATTATTGTAACTGTGGAACATTGTAGCTAAATAAAAAGTAAACTGGAAGTAAAAGTAAAGTCTTAAATATCGTGCAAAAATAATGCATTTCTTTTTACTACCTCTTATCGTTATCACTAATTTCGAACTGGGTTTTTTTGCATCACAATCCAAACGAATTAGATGCATTTTGTTGGAAAAATTTTATCAAATCAGATTTCTTTAAATGTTCGATGCTAAACGTTAGAGTTGCCCAAAGGAATGAAATCTTTTTAAATTATTCAAAAACTGTATGGAGATCAACGGCTCCATAAAAGACGTTACTCTGTATTGTTCTGAAATACCAGCGATATTGAATACACATTTTGTAGGCATCCTCCTAATAAACATGTAACAAATTTATATGAAACTTTCATGAATTGAAATTCACCATCGATTTGTCCACGTAGCTATCAATTTTGGAACCTCGGGACTTATACACTTTGGATTGGATTATCTATTCTTAAGTTGCAGTGATTTAATTGACACTACATTCAATTTTTTGTGTACAATGTGAAACATGCAAATCGGGCTTTGATTAAACATTCGCTTTTGTTGCGCAAAACTACCACTCTTAGTCATCAATTGATTAAAAGGTGCTTTTTCAGTTTCTCTTCATCGAAAATAATTCGTTGTGAGCGGTTTGTTGATTTTAAATGAGGTCGTACGTGCACCGATGATGTTAACAGCTGTAGAGAGCCAGCAAGCACTAAAAATCATGGAAATTATTCTCATTAATCGGAAAATGAGGTGCAACAGCTTCTTCACAGATGTTTAAAAAGCCATCACATATCCCATACATGGAATAAAAAGCAGTTTCTTTTTGTAGATCAGATATATGTTTTCTAAATGTTTGCTAACGATTTGCACTGTTTAGGTAATTTCATGTGATATGGCAATAATAGACGAAATATGGGACCATCAATATACTGATGAATAGCATCGACAGGCGGTTGAGTGAAAAGACTTCGCCCAGAAGTGTTTTTTGAGGTGCATATAGTATACTACGAAGTGTGTTCAAAAACTCGAAAAGCTTGTACCACTTGTAAACATTTTTTTGACTCAAAGTACTCTCACCGTATGCCACTGTCAACATTTCAAGTGTTTTTGAGCACTTCATTCCATTTTTTATACAAAATTTGATGCGACTTCTTTGATCCATTTTTTTAGATAGCAGAAAATCGCCGAACACGCAAAACACTTGTCTTAGTTATTGCTCTCACAATCAAACTAAAACTAAAATCGTCAACATATTTTCGAGACGAGTGTACCAACATAAAAAAAATAATAATAATCGAAAGTCAATGTACGTAGCCCGCGAAATTTGAAAATTTGCCTTATTTTGCTGAACACATCTCGAACTCATTAATTTCCTTAAAGAAGAAAGGAAAGTGGATGAACGAATATTTTAGATAAACGGAGTAAAGATAAAGTATCCCCTAGTGATGATGACCGAGGGGATTATTAAACCTTACCACAAGTTTAATGATTACAATGGAAAAATTGCATGCATTGGACTTCTAATTCGCCAGTAGCAGAGTTTAAACGAGGCCGTACGAGCTGCTAAGCAAACACCGTAGTGGTCGACCAATTGTGGTGTCCACGGTTAAGAAAACCCTCAAAATGATATTGGATGATCGTCGGCTGAAGGTGCGTGAGCTGGCTGAAATGGTGGGCATTTCACAAAGTGCTACACATTGTATATTGACCGAAGATTTGAAAATGAGAAAACAGTACGTAAGCTGGGTGCCGCGCTTGCTTTCAATATAGCAAAAACAGAGCCGTGAAGATTATTCAGTAGAGTGTTTGACGATGTTTCACCACAATAAAGCCGAATTTCTACTTTGATTTATAACCATGGAAAAGACATGGATCTACTTCACACGTGAGAGAAAAGAACGGTCAAAGCAGTGGACTGGAATTGGACAATCGTGCCCAAAGAAGGCGAAGTTCATGCATCTGTTTTTTGGGACGCGCATAGGGTGATTTTTATTGATAATTTTCAGAAAGGAAAAACCACCAACGGCGAAATTATGCTAATTTATTGTAATGTTTAGGCAATGAAATTATGGAATATTGGGCATTTGGCAAAAAAGAAAGTGTTGTTTCAACAAGACATTACTCCAGTTTACACATCCACTATTGCGATGGCCAAAATTATTTAATTAAAATTGGAAATGCTTCATCACGCACCTTATTCGCCAGATTTATTTTTTATTTTCAAACTTGAAAAAATTGCTCAGTGGCAAAAGATTTACCAACAATAAAGAGATGGAGCCTGCGTTCGATAGCTATTTTACAGAGATTGACAGTTCTTACTATTAACGTGGTATAGAAGTTATTGAAGATTGCTAGAAAAAGTGTATCGAGCTAAAAGGAGATTATGTTGAAAAATAAGAAAAATTTTTCCTAAAATTTTTGTGTCTTCTTTGTTAAGTCGGCTAGTTTTGGGATCGTCCTCGTAGTCAAATATTTACAATGATTTTGAGCTAAAGTTTAAATATTATAATGTTGATATATTCGATAGAATTTTGTGTTTAAATTTATGCTATAAACCAATAGCACGTGATTCCACAACACACAATTGGTGCGCCACTCTGTATTATAAGCTTGAAATCGTATGTTCAAAACAACTAACAATCTACAAATTTAGCCAATATTGCTACCCCCTTCGTCGATATCGGTTTGTTACATTTTACCGTCTAATAGTTTCAATTTACGTACGTTTTATCTGAGGGCTTTATTTTAAACCATTTTTTTTAGTAGAAGTACAAATGTCGTTTTTGCTTGTTTATAGCAGCCGACACCGGTTTAAGTTTGAATCGGCGACCGTCGACCGAATAAAGTTGGACCCTCCGCCGCCTGCAACAATTTTCGATCGGTCTGAAACTCTAGTGCAAATTCCTTAAACGCACATTCGAAATGATCGTTGTGCGTTATGTCCATTTTACAGAATCTAAAAATAGAATTTTGAGTAAACCCATTAAATATTTGGATTTCTCCCAGAAATGGGTTTAATATACCGTTTTTAAATACCGTTTTTTTCATGGCAAACCAAATAACTGTAAAAATTACTTTTCAGTTTTTCATTGCCTTAAAATTTCCACTTGATGTTAAATAATCTAAATAAAATAAATAATATTCCCTTGAAATTCCTCTCCTGTGTATAAATCTGTAATGTATGAAATATTTTACGTTGCTACATCGCTATTCTCCATTTTTATATTCACTAACTTATGACTCTAATCCTCTGAACTTGATAAATTTTCCGTAAAACTTAACCATTTGTTAGGGGCTTTGTTCGGCTTGCTTTCATTTTATTGTTATTAATAAAGTAGCTTATTAGAAAATTTTGGCAACAAACAACATAAAAAACAACAAATACTATTATCAGTAAAAATTATTGACAGCAATAAAAAGCAGTTCTCGAGCCGTTAAAAGTGGTCTTGCACGCCAGATTTCAGGCTCATTTTATTTAGTTAAAATAACTTTTTTGCCTCCAACAAATTGTCTCAGATGGTTGTTAATTTTACTTACACGCAGCACACACACACACACAAACGTAGTCATACAAATACAAGAAAGAACATGCTCGTATGCGCCCATACACTCATATACCATCTTTCTCTTGCGGCTGCATTGAAAACAATTAAATATTACACGCGCACACAAGTATGCTGGCAACGAAGAACGTTAACTTTATAACTAACACACATATTGTAGTACTTACTCGCACTCGTACTCACAACAGTGAGTAGTGTAGAACTTGTCTTCGTGTAATTCCACTTTATCATTACAAACCATTCCTAGGCTGAGTACTTCATTTTCCCGAACAACACACATACACATAGGCATTGCTCACACTGTTGTACAATGTTATACTATTGTTCTGACACAGTAGGTGGAAATGTTATTTATGATAGCTAATAAAAATCATAACTTTTACTTCATCTGCAATTTGGGTTCATATATAAAATGTAGTAAAAAAGCCATTGGTTTTGCGTGACATTGAAGACTTTATTTAACATAGTTAGATTCAGGTCAAATTAGTTAGATTTAGGTCAAATGAGCACCGTTTTATTCCATTACTTCTCTCTTGGAAAATCCCTCGCCTCTACAGGCAAAAAATTGAGACAGTCGCCTGAAGTAAATTTTTTCCCTAACAAAATCATTCGCCTTCAAGTTCTGGAGAGGTGAGGGGCTTAGCCAGCCCCCTTGCTACGCCTATGCTCCCAACTAAGCTTCCGCAGTTTCTGTACAGTTACTATCGATATTTGTGGCCCGCCTTTGTTCTGATGGAACATAATTCGTTTCCTATTGCCCAAAGCTGACCGCTTCTGGGCTATTGATTTTTTTAAACCAAAGGTCCAATTGTTGATAGCACAGGTCAGAATTCAGAGTTTGGGCATAGATAAGGGGCTCATAACACGAGGGCGATCCCAAAAGTATCCTACCTTACAAAGAAAACACAAAAAAATAGCAAACAGTTTTCTTTATTTTTCAACATACTTTCCTTTTAGCTCGATAATCGTTCTCAAGCAATATTCAATAGCTGCTATACCCTGTTTATAATAAGAACTGTCAAACTCCTTAAAATAAATCATCGTTTCAAGTTAATCTTTTACCAATGAGCCATTTTTTAAAATTTGGAAATAGAAAATAATCCGAGATAGCTAAATCTGGCGAATAAGAGCTTTAATTCATTAATTTTAATCATCGCAATAGTAGATGTGTAAACTGGAGCTTTGTCCTGATGAAACAACACTGTCTTTAGACATGATTCCCCCATTCCAATTCATTGCTTTGACTGCTCTTTTGTCTTAGATGTAAAGTGGTGGATCCGTGTCATATTCATGTATATCGACGCAAAAATTCGCCTTTATTGCGGTAAAACATCGCCGAACACTCTGCAGAAACATCTTCATGTCGCTGTTTTTGCTCTATTAAAGGCAAGCGCAGAAGCCATCTCGCGCACAGCTTTTTCATCTTCAAATCTTTCCTTAATATGTGATGTATATCACTTTAGAAAATAGCTGTGAGTATAATTTCAGCTAGCTCACGCACCTTCAGCTGACGATCATCCAATGCCATTTTGTGGAACATTTTATGTTCTTCTTGACGGCTTGTACGGCCTCGTGTAAACTCTACTACCCAACATTTTACTGTCGTAAACGAAGGACTCCCACAGAGCAGAAACTAGATTGGCTTTAATATTGGTTGGACTGAGACATTTCAAATGGAAATATTCAATTATAATACATAACGATCACTAGATCGCTTACTTTTGATAGCTCAAATACAAATATTAAACAACGTAACGCCTTGAAACTTAAAACATATGTGTTCATATTTTTTGTTTTTTTTTTTTTTTTGACTATTGGCACTACCAATGAGTCGTGTTGGTTAATTTTGGGATTGCCCTTTTAGACAATTCCTCGCTCATTATCTCAAACATACAGCAAAACTTCTCTGACTGTCAATTCTGCCTTGGATATCGTTTGCGGGCTCGCACTGCGATTTTACCACAATCATTTTCGCTTGGTATTGTACACATTGACTCATTTTTCATCTTCAGTCATAATCATTGCGACTCAGTAGCGATTTGCATATGAAAATTCGAACCATGAAGATTTTTTTGGGATAAATCGTGTGGCAGCCATGCGCCAACCTCCTTTTGTATCCTTTTGATTTCAAATCCTTTTTGTCCAATGTTTAGGTCGTAGACAATCGAAATAGTTCTTATGTGACAATTGGACTCGAAGATTTGTGGTATTTTATCGGTATTTGCGACAATTGGCCTTTCAGAGCGTGATGCATCATCGTCATAAACAATGCAGGAACGGAATGGATAAAACCAAAATTGCACCCGATAGACTGTTACAGTATCAGAGCCATAAACTCCATTCACGTTTTCAACCGCCTGGCTTGCATTTTCGTAGATTATTACAGTATCAGACCCACAAAATCTGTTCAAATTTTCGACCGCCTGGCTTGCGTTTTCCTGGCTTGCTTTATTAAGGACAATTCGAAAAGTATCGCGTATTATCTCTATGTTGGCGTCCACCTTCGACGTGTCCTTAAACAATAATGAGACAAGTAACCAGAAAACTATCTGAGTAGCTTTTTGAGAACGAAATATTACTTTCCTAACGCACTTATACTTCTTGCATTGGAAATCAAGAGTGGAGCATAACTACAGTTAACGCCGACTTTATTGAATGCGTTCTTGTGCATCATTTGGTTTTAACTCGTGAACCAATCGCGTCTTATAGAGGAAAAGATGTAACATATGTAAAATTCCTTGCAAAGACCGGCCGCCTAGACATCTCTAATTGCTGAGAAAGTCGCCTGGTGGATGTTTCGGGGTTTTCCACAATACTTGCTTGCACTCGAGCAATGATCACTTAACTTCGAATTGCACGAGGTCTTCCAGCACGCGGAAGATCACAGACATCCCCTTGTTGCCCACAACGCTGAAGCAATCGGTGAATTGTTGGAGGGCTAGGAGCATTTCGAACATGAACGAAATGTCGATGTGATCTGAAGAATGCTGACTTTCAAAGTAAAATTGAACAACTTTGGTTCTTTGTTATGTGCTGAGCTTCTCCATCATAAATTTCCCACGTATTATTTAGTTAATTCTGTAAAGAGACGAAAAAAAAACTTTAACAAAAAATGTATTCACTGATCAAATCTTAAGGTTGCTTATGCGCCACCCTATATAATGGACTTCTTATATAAATCCATGTGGTCCAAGTTATGAATACAACTCACGTTGAGTTATGTCCAAAAGCCGATTGAAATCGGGCTAGTTGTTAACATGGTTCCCTCACAATTGTACGATAAAGTGCTGATTGCATCTAAGCATTCATTATTTCATTGGATTTGGGCAGAAGGAAAACAATGTTTTGTTACATTTGTGCAGGAGTTACATGAAAATAAATTGCTGGTTTTCACTTAATTTTTGGAATACATTAACCTTATATCAAAGCAATATAATATTGTTAATTTTATACAAATTGATCCATACCTATACGCAGGATTACGCTAAAGGATTTTCTTTGAAGTAATAAATATCTTTTGTTGCAGCGTTTTTTATCTGAAAATTATAGAAAATTGAATTTAGAGTTTCTACTTATTCAAAAACCTTTGAAAGATGATGCAAAAAAAACTCCTCTCATTTAAAAGCCCAATTTTTTCCATTTTTGAAAAAAAGAAACAATAATCAAAATTGGCTTAAAATTATGAACCCCAAGGATATTTTGTTGAAAAATCGCTTTATTTCATATTTTATGGCATCATTTAGTTTATCTACTTTTATGTTAAAGTTAGATAAATCTACTTTATTCTAATCTGCCAGAATCAAAGCATTGGCTGGTTCTTCGCACATATAGAATAATAGTTATGTTATAGAAAAGTGATCGAAATGCTTTCTCTCCGCTCACGCAGAAAAGTTGATTTGTCCATTTAATTAGACCTGTGATTGTTCACTTCTGCTTTGTGTCTACAATCGTTTTGTTTTTGAATTCTATCACTCACTTTATGGTTACCACAAGCACTTCATAGAAAAGGAATTGACTTCTGTTAATTGAGAACTATTTTCTGTATTTTTTTTTTTTTTTTTGGGAATTGGAAGTCCTTTGAAATGAAATGCCCTTTAATAAATTATGAATCTTCATCACTATTTGAATTTGTGTTGAAGAAGGTCTTTATTTTTCGAAACAGTTTCACTGGTTCACATTAAACCACCAGCATCCATCAAAAACAAAATAATTTGTAAGTTTGTCTAAACATCAAACTTCTGATGCAAATATTTGTATGATTTCTGTGACTTTGGCAACAGCATAACAATATTTTTGGTTTTGCCATGACTGACTGGTTTTGCAACTGAAATCTTATATTACAGAGAATTTCCTAAATGAGGTCGTACGTCTAAAAGAATTGCAAGAGCTGCGGACTTCTGCAATAAAATTACCAGGCACGCCAAAAAAAAAAAAAAAAATTCTATGGATATTGGTTATTGTTAACCAAAAAATTCTTTTTGGTTGTTATAACAGTTATTCATAACCAAAAAAAAATATTTCTCATTTTAATTGGTTACGGTGACCAAAATAATATATATCTCACTATAATGGTTATTTTTAACCATTATTTAAATTCGTTAATGTTAATGGTTAAATAAGATTTTTTCATCATTTCTCTTATAACTGTTACGGTCCCTGGTTTCAATTTGTTTTGCTTGGATTCTCTTCAGCATTTGTCGGAGCGTAAATGTCTGCGTCGTTGTAGATTTAACGCACTGAAAAAGTTCAAAAGAGACAACTGGAATAGGCTGTAGTCTTTTACAGATCCCACTCGATAGAATCTTATAAGCAATGGAGCAATAGACTGCCTCCGCTAAAGCTGCCATAAACATCTTTTGGACACTAAGCTATTCGTGTTTATGAGCTGATGCAGAGGCACTATCACTTTACCACTTTCTATTTCAAAGTGCAATCTCTTGGGCAATCTATGTCATCGTCAATATCTGACATGATTAATTCATCTGTTTCAGTTGCGGCATGACTGCTATATTTTTCGGTCTACCAAATACTGTGCATTTTTGACGTTGCTCGGAGTCTATATTGGCAAAATGAATCGTACAAAATTAAGTACTTTAAATATTCACACATGATCTTGATCCTTTGTTTTCACATCGCAGTATAAGAAAGGAATCTGAATCCGCTATTGAAGATGTTTGTAAGCAGACTGGATTTTTCCAACCGTTGGGGAAAGATCACCCTCACTTCCAGAACTTCTCTAAAGAAATGAATTTATCTTCGTCTTTGTGTCCCATCTATTTAATGCCATTCAATCTATATTTACATCCGAATTGGTGCCTCTCTGCATGACAGATGTACTAAACGTCGCAGCTTTTGTAACAAATGATGTGATGTCAGCTTCGTGTTTGTCCTTGGCATTTGTCAATCATATAGAAGGAAATTTTTAGGAAAGAATTCAGACAATAAGTTATAAGCTGGTATAGAAACTGAGTTTCAAAAACAGATGTTATGTTTTCGGTGTTATGAAAAGCTTGTGTCGCGCCGAAAGTGCCGCGGAAAGAAATCATAGATTCCGCCGCTAATAATATAAGTGTATGTTCGACCCCAACTATTTCGCCTTCGGTGTCGTACCTTCCTTTTGTACAAGTTTGATTACTTAGCTATACTAATTTTTATCCTTTACTGCATATCATTGCATATTCTCAAAATAAAAAGTAGGTACCATTGGGTGAAAATGTTTGGTATTACGATGAACTTTTTCAAGAAAAATATACAAATGAATTAATTCGTTAATGTTATGAATCTGATTCATTAATATTCGTATATGATTTGCAATAACTATTTTTTTTTTCAAAAACTGATGTCCTAAGTATAGTATGCGTTCTTTGATTTATAAACATTTATCAAAAGGAAGATCGAAACAATTAAGAAAAATTTATTTGTTTATTTTCGATTCAAAATATTTTCATACAACAAAAATAAAGAAACAAATAAATTCCCTTGCATCCCTCTAATTAGATATGGAAGAGTTTAAGCGCATTCTATTTTCAGATCCACTCAATGGAACCTACATCCTAACGACGACGTTCATTAAACTTATTGATTATTCGACTATTCGAAGTCTGACACGGCCGGCCACATATTTTTATACAAGCCGAGGCTTTAATTTTACTGAATTAAAGTCGAAACGTCGTTTGTATAATTATTATGTATTATTTTCCTTTTGTACGTATATAAATAATGAAATATCGTAGTAAGAAATTAATTGCGTTAATTTCACTCAACTTAGCTTAGCATTCAAAGGAGAATGTCAAGCAATATACAGGGTGGTGCAATAGAACGTGCATATTTGAAAAATAGATTAAAAAATAAAAGGTATGGTTAAAATAAATCTGAGGCATTTAGAGTAATAAATGGAGTTTATTTTTTAAAAATAACATCATCTAAATGGTGACCCTCTCTACGACGGCACTCTTCTAACCGCAAACGAAAATTATTGAAAACTTTCTTCAGTAATACTGGTGTAATGTCTGCCATTTCACCTCGGATATTCTCCTTGAGCTGAACGATGTTTCTTGGATAATCACTGTAGACTTTGTGTTTGAGGTATCCCTACAAAAAAAGTCAAGAGGCGTCAAGTCTGGACTACGTGGGGGCCATGGGATATCACCTGTTTTCGAAATCAGTCAGCCAGGGAACGTCTGCTTCACCACCGCCATGGAGTCATTTGATGTGTGACAGGTAGCTCCATCTTGTTGGAACCAAGTTCTGGAATTCACTATTCTTGAACTTTCAATTTCTGGAGGCAAAAATCTGTCCAACATCTCAACATAGCGTTCCGTATTAACCGTGACGTTTTGGCCCCGCGCATTTTCGAAGAAAAAAGGACCAATTATTCCTCTGCCAGAGATTGCTGCCCATGCTGTTACTTTAGGACTATGCAATGATTTCTGGTGTTTGATTTCAGAATTTTCACTGTCCCAGTAACGACAATTTTGACGGCTTACGAACCCATTCATAAGGAAATGAGTCTCGTCAGAGGAAAGGATATTGTCAAAAATGGAAAATCGATTAAGCATTTCATTAGCAAATGCGAGCCTTGCTATGAAGTCAGACTCTTTCAATTCTTGTGTTAATTGCAGTTTATATGGATGCAGTTTAAGATCCAATGTTGAAATTCGTTGCAAACTTCGTCGCGATAATTGTAAGACAGACGATCTCTTGCGAGTCGACATTTGTGGATTTCCTCGTACTGACTTCATAACTCTCTCAACATTGTCTTCGGTCCTAGAAGTTCTTGGGCGACCATTTGCTTGTGGTTTAAATGTTGAACCAGTCTCTTCAAAACGCTTTACCCATATTTTAATTAAATTAGCACTCGGAGCTTCACTAATTCGCCGTAGTCTATATTCAGCACAATATAGTCGCCTAGTAGCAATATATGAACGATAGTTCTCGTAAAATGCGCGCACGCAAAATGCGCGACGCTTCCCATCGAAGTGATTCATAGCGACTAAAACTCCATGAGCCTGCCAACCCAACGATGTAGGCGTATATCTGTAAAATATGTATAAATAGATGTATATCTGTAAAATATTTATCAAATTGTTTTAGAATTTTATTAAAAATAGATTAAATGCAAAACGCATCGAATGTACGTGGGCGCTCACTAAACTAGCCGACATGTAGTTTCAAAAAATTATTTTCGTGAAAAGTGGCAACCTTATAAAACATGTTTTTTAAGTTTTAAGGTGCCGCGTTGTTTAGTATTTTTATTTGAGCCATCAAAAGTAAATGATCTCAGTCAAGTTCTAAACATGGAAAAAATGGGTCACCGTTATGTCATTCAATATTTCCATTTAAAAGTTCTCACTCCAACCAATATTTAAGCCGATCTAGATTCTACTCTGGGAGAGTCTGCTCCTTCGTTTACGACTGTAAAATATCAGGTAGCAGAGTTTAAACGAGGCCGTACGTGCTGCCAAGAGGAACACCGTAGTGGTCGACCAAATGAGTTGCCCACGATCGACATGGTTACGAAAGTTCACAAAATGATATTGGATGATCATAGGCCGAAAGTGCGTGAGCTAACTGAAATGGTGGGCATTTCAAAAAGTTCTGTCATAGTAAATTGACCGAAGATTTGAATGTGAGAAAGCTGTGCGCAAGATGGATGTTGCGTTTGTTTTAAATAGAGAAAAAAAACAACGTTATGAAGATGTTCCAGAAGAGTGTTTGGCGATGTTTAACCGCAATGAAGCCGAATTTTTGCGTCAATTTATAGCCATGGATGAGACATGCGTCCACCACATAACACCTGAGACAAAGGAACAGTCAACGCAGTGGACTGAAATGGGAGAATTATGTTCAAAGAATGTGAAAACGGTTCCATCAGGCAGCCAAAGTTATAGCGCCTGATTTTTTAAGTATGCGCATGGGGCTATTTTTATTGAAAAGAAAAACTATAAACAGCGTCAACTATCCATCAAGTAGCATTTAAGAAATGAAATTATGGAAACAAAGGCCACATTTGGCAAAAAAGAAAGTGTTGTTTCAGCAAGACAATGTCCCAGTTCACACATCCACTGATGCGATGGCCAAAATTAATGAAGTTCGAATTGCTTCATCACGCATCTTGTTCGCCAGATTTAGCTCTCTCGGACTTTTTCTATTTCCAAACTTGAAAAAAAAATGGTAAAAATTTGCAAAGAATGAAGGGGTGAAGTTTGCTGTCGATGGCTGTTTTAAAGAGTTTGACGGTTCTTACTGTAAACAGGGTATTGAAGCTTTTGAATATCACTGAAAAAGAGGTGTCGAGATGAAAGGAGGTTACATAAAAAAAAAAGAAAATTTTTCTCAACTTTTTTGTGTCTTCTTTGTTAGGTCGGCTAGTTTTCGGACCGGCATAATCTAATATTTGCGAAAATTATTCATAGACTATTTTTACAATGTTATGAGGATTTTGTACAGATCGAAATGTACAGATCTCATTTTGGCGGTTGTTGGAGCACACAAATTAAACTTAGCTAAATTCTGATATGCAAACTTACTTACATTTGCCAGCAACTTTGGGATAAATGTTCATGTAAAGGCAAAATGCGGATAGAAAATACACACATTTTTTCATGACTAACAACACGTTAATTTCATGGGGTCACAAAACTTTGTGGCTGAAAAATATAAACTTTAATGAACTTAATTTGCTGAGTGTATATGATGAATTACTATATTTCATCGGAATGTTATTTTATCGTACAAAGCGTTTGCAAATGCTCACTTTATATTTATAATATTAGGTGCAATTTAATAATTAATTTTAATTCATCCGTTCAATATTCGTTCTGTCAAATAAATACCAGGAATTGCTCAATAAAGCACAAAATCTGTATTATTCTTTCAAATGTTTTGTTTCGCCTTCAAAGTGGGTCCCTTGCGAAATAATGCGCTCATGTCAATGAATAATCAAAATTTTTCCACGCTTTTTTCGGAAAAGACTTCAGTTCCTGTTGCGAATTCTATTTTTCTTTTTATTCTACTTACTGAAAATGTTTGCCTGGAAGTCGTAATTTTAGTTTTAGAAATAAAAAACCTCAGTCAGAGCCATATCAAATGAATACTGTGGTTGTTCGAGAACAATTATTGAGTGTTTGACCAGAAATTCTTTCACAATGGCAGCCTTGTGAGATGGTGGGTTATTTTAGTTCAAAACCATGCGTTTTCTTTATGCAAATCAAGTCTTTTGAGACAAATTTGCCATTTCAAATTTGGCATAACGCCTACATAATATTCTTTATATGCCGTTTGATATTCCAGCAAGAATTTCGAGTGCACATTACTGATGTAATCAAAGAAAATATTCATCAATGTCCTGGGTGCTGATCTTCTTTGGGGAGTTTTTCCCCGATTTTGGCTTACTTGGAAGGCCAAAGCCATTCCAAAGCTTATTGACTGGATTAGATGTTAAATTCGTAAGCTCATGTCTTTGCAATAATTTTATGCATGTGTAGTTGGAATTGACTCGTTATATCATGTTTTCAGCGACTTTTACACTATTGGTTTTTCGAAAGAAATGCATGCCTTTCAGAAATAGTCAAGCCGCAGTGCGGTTATTAACGAAACAGCCGTATAAAATGAGGCAAATTGATCCGTGAGACACAAAAAGTTCTGCGGTTATCTATCCAGGATTCAAATGATGACTTTCATTTTCTTCACTTTGTCAATGTTAAAGACGTTGATGTTTGACCAGAGCAAATTAAATGTTCGATCACATTTTGACCGCATTTGGATACACTGTACCAAGATGGATGACAGATCGTACTCAAACTTCGCATCAGTATAGAGGACAGTTGTGCCAACTTTGAACGGTCTTTTAAAGGATCACTTCACACTTAAGCGGTCTTTTAAAGGATCAATTACTGATACATTTAAGACAGAGTTTATGTCGCAATAATAGTAAAAATTTTAAAATAAATGAAATAAAATCAAACAAATTCCAGTAGCAAAGTTAGCACTCTAAATATGCAGAAAAAATGCGATGCTGCATTACTAAATTGAAAAATATCAGATTATTTTCAATGCGGATTTCTTGTGCCCAAAAAAAATTCATAAAGCCATGCAGTTCCATACATGCACCGTATAGTAAAGTAAACCATTGCTTTTTATACAACTGAAATGTGTATAATTGATGGTCATAAATAATATTATTTTTTGTGTAATGAAGTGTAATTATTTGTTTTTGCTCTTTGCTGCGAATACACAGATAGAAACAGCAGTAATCGAACATATGAAGTCACATTTTGGTTTAACGATAAATCAACATTATTCGCGTTATCATTTATTTATATTCTCTTGTTAATGATTAAACAAAAAAATAGCAAATTAACCCAATTTAACGCTCTCATATTCGTATTCAAATGGCGCACGTATTGTTACATATAAATTTTGTATGAAAGTTTGTCATTCATAAACAGATCATGCCATTATCAGATTTTTGTCCCACTGTGGCCGTTTTTTGTGTTACCCGTAATATTCTAGTATCGTTTCACGTACAAACCCTAATCTCCCACGTAATCCTTTCCTTTTGTTCAATTTACACATAACGTTCAACGACATATATTAAATCCCCCCCTCGAAAAAAAACTCCGTGAAAATCAAGAAGAACATTTTGCCAGATACCAATCGTGGTATCGCCTAAAACTTACAAGAGCCAAGAGGCCAGCCGAGCAACCAAACAAAAGAAAAAAGAAAGAAAAAAAATCGTCTAAAATTAGCTTTCACGCTAGAAAGGATATTAATCTTTTTCTTGGCTTTTCTTTTTCGTGGTTCACTTTTTTGCCTTTCGCGTTTTCTTTTTATGTTCATCATTTGTCTCCAAATTGAAAATAATAAAATTGGCGCTAAAAAAGTAATGTTTAATAGAAAGAAAAATCCCCAAACATCATGTTAAGATGTAGCCATCTTAAAAAGGAATAAGCCGGTTTTTATGTAGATGATGCCTTCGTGATGGTTTTAGGACATAATGAGAAGGGGTCTGCTCTGAAACAGATACTCCTCACATTGCAAGGCTTTTTAGTTCTTCTGCTGTCTTTGTTCTGCCTCGATAATGGCTGAGGATTATTTCATAGGTTGTGTTTTCTTAAATGTTATTTCCTGCAATGAAATTTTTGTTTGGAGAACTTTGTGTTGTTCTTAATGCGATTCCTTTTAGTTTTATGGTTAAATTTACACCAATATCTTTGGGTGACAATAAAGAATTGTCCAGCATTTGATTATCTTTAGTTTCCATCAAATCAAGAAAGTCGAGAAAACCCACAAATGTACAATTAGCTTCTTTATACTAAACTTTAGATGAATGATTCTAGTTTTGGTACAGATGGCAAAGAGCTTAAGATTTTTAAGATTATGTAGAATTAGGTCAATCTTAATAATTAAAACTTAGCGGTAAGCAAATGCCGAGATAAGCTTTGATGTTGAAAGATATTTGTAATTATTGTAATCCGGGTAGATCTGATTGGCTGAGGCACTGCGGTTAAGACAAATGACTATAATATGTACTGTGGAACCGTGGGTTCGAAGCCCGACACAACCATCAAATTTTTCCTTGAATGGCGGTAACCTGGGCCTACCTGACGATTATTTTGAATAGGCGTATAACCGGCAAGCCTAGTAAAACCTTCTCAAAAAGGCGTTCGCAATCATCGAAAGGATTGTAGATTCCATTTGGTAATCCAAAAATAGAATGGGTGTAAGCTCACTGAATGTGAGAAGCTCTTCCATATCAATGAATACAAGGAAATTTCTTTCACCTAAATATAATTTGCCGTTGCCCGACGATTTCCATATTGCTAAATTTGTCCCACAACAGCAAAGCAAAGTAAATTCTTTCAGTTCTGCTTCATATGTTGTGTGATAAATCCTTGTTTCCATTTGAACGCCGCATATATTGAAGAGCCAGAAAGGGAAAGAGGCATCATGAAGAAATGTGATTTTGAAGAGAATTTTGCTTGCCAAAGTAACTTTGTGTGCGAGATTTATAATTGGATCATGTGACCGACCTTGGCACGATGGTTAGTAAACGCGATCATCATTCGCATGATCGGGAGCTCAATATCGCATAGAGCCACCTATCAATTTTTGAGGGGGGTCTAAAACCATGTCTCTCTAACGAACACTTCGAGTAATTGAGCAATCGACAAGCGTTTAAATGCTTCCAAACTGAGACGTTTGGATTCGTCGTTAAGCTGTAGGTCTCGTTGAGTGAGTCAAAAAATGGAATGGGTGTAAGCTCAGTGAATGTGAGAAGCTCTTCCATGTCTCATTAATGAGATGCAAACGAATTTATTGTATTTTTTTGTTTGTTTTTTAATATAAAGTAACTGCTTACTAATCGTCTCTATGCTTTTGCTATCACATTATGATGATAAAATTTAACAATTATTATATACACACTTCACAGAGAAACGGGTCAATACTTCATATACTAAAGGGTATCCCAACAAGAACGCAAGATTTAAATGACTGATGCAGCAATTGAACTGTTTCTCTGGCTGTATGACATGTGGCGCCGTCTTGTTGAAACCACATGCCCTCCACTTTCATTTCTTCAATTCTAGGCACGAAAAAACTGGTTATCATTTGACGATACCGAACAGCATTGACAGTTTGTGCTTGACATGCTTCATTTTCATAACGATTCTTCCAGCCCAAAATCCACACCACACAGTGACACGTTGAGAATGCATTTGCTTCTCGTGAATCACTCGAGGATTTTTCTCACCCCAAATGCAACAATTCTGCCTATTGACGAAGCTATCAAGATGCAAATGGACCTCGTCACTGAAGATGATTTTATCGGCAAAATCAGCATTTTCATGTTGTCTCTCCAATACCCAATTAACGAACTCTTTTCGCTGTCCATGGTCAGCTGGCTTCAGTTCCTGAGTCAATTGAACTTGGTATGCATGAAGATGCAAATCTTTCGTCAAAATTCGCTGCATAGTGGATTTGGAGACACCAATTTGCTGAGTTCGGTTTCGAATTGAGGTGAATGAAGTTTGAGCGACATCATCACGTACAACTGCGACATTTTCGGTCGATCGACCTGGTCGAAGGCGCGTTGTTGTCTTCACATCACTAACAGACCCAGTTTTGACAAATTTATCCATTAATCTCTTTACAGTTGACTCTTTTGGATCATTAGTATTGTGACCCCAAAATGAATGCAATTTGCGAACGGTAGCCGCAAAACTTTCACCATTTTGGTAAAATAATTTCACAATGAGAATGCGTTGTTCACTCGTGTAGCGCTCCATTTTTAGTAACCTCGTACCTTCTACTAGCAAACAGTAACAGTTGTTCAAATGTCCAACAATGACACTTCGAATGGCGCCAAATTTAAATCTTGCGTTCTTGTTGGGACACCCTTTATAGTAACTTCCGTCATCATTTGAAATTGTTGTCAGAGAAATATTTGCGCATCGAATCCAAGTAGTTTTGACTTGAATCTTTTTTTTTTTTGATATGAAAATTATCTAATTATAAAGAAGTTATTTTAAAGAACTTCCATAGTTGACGAAATGGTCCCTTAAGTATTAAATTATCACAAATTATATACAAATTATCACATTACCTTACTTAAGCAGCAAAAATAGCATTCGTTGTTTGATAATGTTTTGTTGAATTAATTGATTCCATTCTAAATTTTAAACACAAACAGTTGGTTTTCTTTGTCATTTCTCTCACAATGTTGTATGTTTTGTATTAACATTTCAACTAATAGATGATGAAGCTGCTGTTTTACCTTCAATGTCGATATTTAATGTGATTAAGAGTTGCCAGGATTGTGTTTGCACAACTAAATATGTCACACAAAATCTAATTTAAATTTTCTTGTTCCACCAACAACAACGTTTTAAAGTCATTTCAATTATATCGAATTACTTGCAGTTTGTTTGTTTGTTTATGCTTGGCGAAATTGCCATCCTCCTAATAACTATAATTACATCAATGTAAATTCTTAGAAATGCGATTATCGAAGGTTTCCGATAATAATGAAAAATGCATAATATTAGCTGATAATAAATCATAATTACAAAATATGAACTGTACACACAGCCATAACCATTTGTCATTCATAATAAAGTTGAAATTAAATTTGATTATAGGCCTAAATATCACTCACTATTTCATATTGAGGCTTAACAATTTCAGCGCTTTTGTTGCCCCCAGGCCTTTACCAATCATTAACCAACAAAAGTGTAATTTAACTTTGCATGTTTGTTTCCATACGGTTGATAGGAATACAGCAAACTATAAATTTACATATTCAATTTAGTTCAATGTGGGTGAAATATTCCATGAATTGAAAATGATTATTATGATAGATAAAAATGTACGAGTACATTTTCCATTATTATGCAAATAAATTTAATGTTTTTTTTTTTTTTTTTTTTTTGCTAGTCCCACTTGGTTGTAATCATGTGGCAATCAAGGTTACGATTTGTCAGCGAAAAACATGTCCATTGGACAAAATTTTTATGGCATTCGATGAGAAACAAAGAAATTTGTTGACCATCATAACATCATATCAATTTCACAATTTCACATACAAGGACGATGACAGATATTTGTTACAAAAACAGTTCAGACATTCAGAGATTCATGATTTTCACAACTCATTTCAAACTTTATAATTTTGCCATTCATTGCAATTTTGGGAATTGGTAGAAATCAAGATTTGGGGAAAATAATGAGCAAATTGAGTGAGTTTTTTTTTTAAACAGAATGCGTGTAAACTCACTAAATGTGAAAAATTCTCACCTGTCTCATTCATGCGATGCAAAGGAATTGATTTTTGTTTTAATGGACGTGAAGTAGTGGAAGCGAAAATTCATAAGAACCAAACACTCGCGAAAATCAAAAAGTTCCAAAATTTATAAGTTTTGCTAAACAAGTAAAACATTTATTCTTGAACCAACAGTAAGTTTTACACAGTTGTTTTGATTACATACGAATTTGAATTGCCTCTGTAATAATAATAATGAACAAACAGACTAGAGAGATTTTCTTTTTAAACGTTAAATTACAAATCGGGGACCATAACAATTATAACCAGAGTACGCATTTCGTGAGTAATGAGTAACTAACTCACGGAATGAGTAATCCACATACATCGCCGTGGGATACGAGATACAATCACTTACAAGCTACCCACAAGAAATATGTAACACCATGTGCACACTACTCGCGACGGTGGGTAACTAGACACGATCACAACTTACCATTAAAGGGTAGTGAGTCACTGGCATCTACACATTACACGCTATCCATGAGTAATGAGTAGCCTCCTTGGGAAACTATTCACCGTCGTGTTTAATTACCCGCAACAGCTACAGATTTCTCAAAATATGTGCGTAACCCAACACATGGGTAGCACTGGCTCATTTTTGTTTCCAAACATGAAAAATCAAAAAAATCATGATATTTCGAGATCGAAGCACTCAATCGCAGAAATAACCTCATTTTGCGGCATTCCAGGGGGGCTGGATAATATGTGAGCCTTCGCATAGTGCCAAACATGTTCAAAAAAAGTCGACTTTAAAAAAAATCGTTATTTTATATAAAAATGCTTGTAACTCGGAGGTGGAGCATCCAATATAATAGGCACTGACTTTCATATAACATCAAAAACATTAAAAAAAAAATCGCTTAATTAGAAAAAATCGACAAAATTGAAATTTGGCTACATACCGTGACCCAAATAACTTCAATTTGCAATTTCGTGAGGAAATAGCCACAAAGTGCAGAAATCCACCAACTTAAAGAATAGCTAAATAAAAGATCGACATTTTAAAAAAGTCGTTGGAATATAAAAATGCCTGTAACTTGGGGGCATTCAATCCCTAAAATAACACAATTTTTTAGCTCCTATGAAGATTTATAACAGGCACTGCCCTTCACATAACATCGAAAGCATTTCAAAAAAAAAAAAAAAAAAATAATAAAAAAAAAAAATCGCTAAACCAAAAAAAAGAATCGTAAAAATTGAAATGCGGTTAAATACCGTGTTAGTGAGCCTTTCTATAGCCCAAATGACTTTAATTTGCAAATTCGTGAGAAAATAGCCACAAAGTCACCAACTTGGAAAATCACTATACATTCAATAGTAAAATGACTTTTTAAAATTCAAAACAAAAATATATAAATCAGCGTAAGACTTTTATTTTCTCCCTTATTATTCCTGGCTATAAATAAAAGTATTTTGCTTTAGAATGTTTAATAATTATTTCAAGTTTACTCCAAATTAACTACGGTAGTGTTCCATAGAACACTATAACTATGACAATGGTTTAACTGATATTTACACTGTGTACCAGAAAATCAATTTTTCATATTTCGCATATGGTGATTCTTACAATTTACTAGGATAAATAGAATTGTGGATGTGGATACGGAGTAACGGAAAATTTTCAAACTGAGAACTGGAGAACTGTTTTAAGAATATTTTGTGGAGTTGTATAACAGTCATACGTTTTTATGTTCTATACAAAATTAAAACGGGGACTTTTACAGTTCACGACTTGAGTACCGAGATCCAAAATTCTTAAGACGCAAAATAGTTGAGATGATTTCTGGTATAATTTAATTACTATGCGAGAGAGCTCCAGCTTTCGCAAATTATTTTAACCATTTCGGAATCCAACCATCCATCCAAGGTATAATCAGCTATAGTTTCATCACAACCTGAAGAACGATATGGAAGCTCAGTGGCTACAGCCTCCGTTCGCCCAAATGTAATGACACGATTGATTTATCGCAGGTTATCCATGTTTGGTTTTAAAAGTAAAGTTAAATAAGACACACATAAATTTATGATTTCGATGAAACTTTTATTTCATTAAAATGCTTGGACCATTATGTACGAAATACAATGTCATGTAAATGACAGCCTATGGATTGGTTGCAGCAGTGAATCCTTTTGAGGTAGTTTTCGATAACTTTTTCGCACATTTCGGGCGGTATCTCGACGATAACTCGACAAATGTTAGTTCTCAAATGCTTCAAAGTTTAGGGTTTATTATCCACATAAACACAGTCTTTAAAATGGGCCCATAAAAAAGGACAATTCGCATGATTTTGGTGGCGTCGCCAAAATGTGAACTTACGCTTTCTGGAAACTTTTATTTCATAATCTTCAATTGCAGGCCAAAAAAAGCCAGTTCTCACATGGCCATAGCCCTCTGATTTCAAATTCGGATTATCCGCCACAGTTTCACTGACAGAAGCGATAATTTCGGCAATGCGTTCATTCCGATGATGCACAGACCTCACCACATATGTAACGTTTCTAGTTTCTTCAAATTTCTATTTAGTAAGTGCTCTAATAGAGAGTTATCCACTAATCAAATCCAACTAGAAAGTAGTCTCAGTCCCACCGCTGTAGAGCGCAAACTTCTATGTTATGGCACAAATAGCTGAGTTGGTTCTGGGAGTCTTCGAGAAAAGAATGCTTCGAAAAATATACTGTCACATCTTCGGTAGCGGAAAATATCGGTCATGAGCTATATGACTGACTGGATCAAACTATCCGAATCAAACTGCATCCAAACGGAAAGTCTTCGATAGTGAATTCAATAAGCGATGTAAAAAAATTCTATAGGCGATACATTAAAATGGTTTGGCTTTTGAAATGCTGTCAAGATTCGGTTTGTCAAGAAGAATTCGAGAGGAAACGTGAAAGACGGAGGCACTTAGAACTCTGTTCTATCTGAGGTCCATAATTGATAAAAATGTATACTCTAATTCTCATCCCAGTAAATAAGCAATGGTGAAAAGTTGCTCCTATCTAGTGTTACAATGTAACATTTTTAAATTGACATTTTTGATTAGCATTTGTAGTTGGACTTATTTATTACATATTTATACTACTGCAATTTATCAGGGGCATCTATCATTATCTGTTAGGTGCGCAACTAAGCTCGCGCTGTTACCCAATAGATAGCGCCAGCAGTAAGTGCTAGTCGATTCTGCTATACCTTAAAGGCCATGAGCCAAGCTTAGGCATGTGGTAAACATACCGCTTTGACACAATACTTAATTTGTTTTGACGTCATATTCTTTTGGTTGTGTGAATATGTATGATTTTGTGCCAAATAATCGTTATATGCGGGAAGTATTGATTTTTATTTCAGTCGAAGAAACCGGCGGCTAAAGCTTATCGAGAGCTTTTACGGAGACGCTGATTTAAGTGAAACAACGCGTCGAGATTGGTTTCGTCGCTTAAAAGATGGTGATTTTGATGTCGACGACCGTTCACGTGAAGGAACGTCGGCCGAATATTCACGGTTATGCTCTGTATTTGGTCGGACCAGGTCGGTGTTATTGAAACTAAGCAAAACCATCACTGGGGATCGGTATCGGCTTCAATGAATGCGATTGAGCCGAGCACTGCGCAAGAAACGCCCACAAAATGCGGAGCCAAACCGGTTAAAATCTACCTGGAAATGCTGAAATACCCCATCCGCCATATTCTCTAGATATTGGGCCGACTGATTATCACTTGTTCCGTTCGATGGTACACAGTCCGGCTTACCAGCAGTTCCATTCATATGACGACATCAAGAAATGGCAAGATTCGTGGGCGGTTTTGCCGTGACGGAATTCGAGCTTTGCCAGAGAGATGGAAAAAAGTAGTAGCTAGCGATGGGCAATACTTTCAATGAGTCAATTGTAAACATGTTTTTATAACAAAGTTGCATTTTTATAAAAGAAAAAAAAATACAGCGAGATCTTAGTTCCACACCTACGTAATATCATTCAGATAGAGGCACCGTTTTGGCCAAGAGTTCGAACATTCTGCCTATATGTGTGTAAGTTATATCCTTAAGATATAACCTAAGAGCAGAATGGTTTTCTCTGTGTTTTTACCTCCCGTCGTTGTTGCCACTCACTTTAGAACTAATCGTGCTTCACGTAAAATCCTTTCCAGTTCAATGCTCATGACGAATTATAAGTTAGTTTGAGATGCAAATCCCAAATTACATCGTCAGATGTTTACGAATTCTAGGTTTCGAGTAGGTGCGAGTACAAGGACGAATCGTGAGAGTGAAGTAAGCAAAACTATATTACCTATATAATTCTTGAAATTATTGGATTTTTAAGAAAATTATATAATTATGAAACTCTCTTGAATTTAATACAATTCAGAATAAATAATTTCTGAAATACGCAAGACGTGCACGATATAAAACCAATCAATATAGAATACACGAATGTCCAGATTTTAAGATATTCAACAATTCACAAAACCGATTTCTCAACAAAATGACGAATTTCCATTATTCTAAAACTACGTTAAACAGTAAATTTTCCATAAATTCAACAATTTGTTTTAAATTTACATTTTTTCTGTTCGCTCAACTTAATTTCATATTCATTGGCCTAATTCGTTCTAAAATTATAATGTTAACCTGTAAGCTATTTACATGTAGCTTCCTAGTCTTGTTGCATCCCACTCATGAAGACAATCAACTTGCTCAGCAAGATGCAGCAAAATTTCGTATCTGTTCGTTTGTCGTTGCTTTTCCCATCTTCTTCTTCCTCTCATTTTTGGTATTTTCTTTTAATCTCCATATAAATAGCTTAAAAATAAACTGTATTTTATGCGAAATAAAGCAAAAAAAAAAAGTGCACACACAAAACAATTTTACAACCCCAAAAGGCAAAAGGTAACTAATGCGAGTAATCACGGCCATGCTTCTGTCAGGCTATGGTTACAGGCATTAGCAATCTATGATTATGTGTGTAGATGTTTGTGCCACAGAGCACTCTAATGCATACAGAATTATGCAAATTATAGACGAGACACTAATACAGACACACAAGAGAGAGAGAGAGAGGTCCTATTAAGGAGGGGACCCCGGTGATGCTTTCACAGTAATGCGCAGTTAAAAGGACGCAAATTTTGTAATGTTTACATCGACATTCTCACATCCACCTGCACTTACATCTGCACCGATGTACGTGCACACATATGCAAATATTAAGAAAAGTAAAATAAACATTGTGAACATTTGACTCTGTGTGAATGTGTGCATCTATTGTAGAAAGCTAAAATATAAAGGAAAAGCATCGAATCAGACAGTGGTTAGTTGTAGAGGCAATTTATTTGTTTGTCTTGAAGGATAATTTTGAAGTGAAAGCAACTACTGCATAAGATATTCATTTGCATTTGTTGGTGGACTAGAGAAGGCAGTATTTGGAATTATTTTTTAATTTTGTGTACACTGTGTAAATTACAGAAATATAATTTTTGTCACTGCACAAGAAACATGAGGCTGATTTCATACGGACTAAGCTCATAGTTGATATTTTTGGTTATTTTTTTTTAGTTGAGTCGAACAAAGGTTTAATCAAAGTACTAAGCACAAAACAAATAAGAACAATGTATATTATTATTGATTCCGTTTATAAGTTGACAGGTATGGCTCAAAATACATTTAATTCTTCAATTCTTTTTGTATTATCACTATGAGCCCATTAAGGAGATTGTCGACAAACGCGATGTTTTTTGTGTTTTGTACATGGGTTCCAATAAATATTACGAGTGTTACGAAGACGATCCTAAAATTAGACGAACTGACGTAAGATGGTGCAAATAGTTTCGAAAACAAAATTATTATGGTGGAAAATTGCAACCTTATAAAACATATGTTTTAAGTTTCAAGGCGTTACGTTGTTCAGTATTTTTATTTGAGCCACCAAAAGTAAAGCATCTCAGAGAATTTGTAACCATGGATAAAATTGGTCGCCGTTTTGTAATTCAATATTTCCCTTTGAAAGGTCTCAGTCAAACCAACAGCTAAGTTATACTCTTTGGAGTCTGCTCATTTGTTTACCTCTGTAAAATATTGGATAGCGAAGTTGTACGAGTTGCCAAGACGGAAACCGTAGTGGTCGACCAATTGAGATGTCCACGCCAGACACGATTAAGAAAATCCACGAAATGGTATTGGATGATCATCGGCTGAAAGTGCGTTAGCTAGCCGAAATAATAGGCATTTCAAAAAGTGCTATACACCGTGTATTGCGGAAAATTTGAAGACGAGAAAGCTGTGCGCAAGATGGGCGCCGCACTTGCTTTCAATAGAGCAAAAACAGCGTCATAAAAGTAGAGATTTTGGCGATGTTTCACTACAATTAAGCCGAATTTTTACGTCGATTTTTACCCATGGATGAGACATGGGTCCACCATTTTACACATGAGACATAGGAACAGTCAAAGCAGTGGGCTGGAATGGGAGAATCGTGTCCAAAGGAGAAGACGGTTCAGATGACTGGTATTTAACAGCTGACAGGCTTGCCACACCGGCGGTTTTGAAACCGCTAGCCCGTAATATCTGAGTCTCATGGTCTTTTTTACCCATTGGAATTTCTGCATTAATCAGTTTGATAATCGTCTAAGTTTCTAGCCAAAACTCCTTTCTGTATGGTGACTGTTGTAGATGTTATCTTGATTTTAGGGAATGTGGTTTATCATGCCTGAGATTTTGGTACTAATGTTAGAGTAACACCTAGGTTGCCACAAAAGTTGTGTTTCAGCCACCCCTTTTATCTGTAATCCGTATGCAGGGTATTCAAGATAAATGAGCTATTTTGTAGTCTGCGTGGGTAATTTTAAGGTCCATTTCTGGTCATTCCCAATTGAATAGTATTCCGAAGTCTCAATATTGGGGGATCCCAACAAAATTTGGCTCTGACGTGTAGTTCGTCCACATCCACGCCTACCTCTAATACAGCATGACAATAAAAACTGCCATATTTCGCACAAAATCAGAGTAAAGTGAATACCAATGGCCTGAATTGAATACTTAGAAATGGTTGTGATAATGTCAATGATAACACCATCACAGATGGAATGTTCATGCTTTAGAGTCCTTCGTCGTGTCTTCGACCTTCATAAATTTATTGTATAACCTCAGAATTACTTTTCTCTGTATGTGCAACGGAACCAATCAGAGTAATCGTGACAGAGTAATCGTGTCATAGGAAACTTGCTTTGCCAATTAATATCGGTAATGGAACAAGTTTATTTTACTGCATTTCTGTATAAAGAATATAATAATTCAGTTGTCGTCAAAGGCCTTTGGTCGGCTGATCCAACGGCCTCAACTATCTATCCTGTCCAACCTTTCACACTTAGAACTTTTGACGACGAATCGGAATTTTTAGGTTGCTACTTAGATTTTAAATTTTTTGCAGTTTGTTGGCTGAAAATAGGTTAAAATCTTTATAGGTATTAATTGCATCATTCTGATGTTTTACGAAAATGATTCTCGATAAATATCATTGAAGACTTTAAATTCCAAGAAGTAGCTCAATAAAATATCCACATATACTTGATTTTTTAAATTTATTTCCGTCAGTGGGAGAAGGAAAATAAAAACTTTACTTGATCATAAAAATGGTATTGCTGCAGTGCCATCTGCCTTTAAAGTCTTTCATCGATCGGCCCCTAAAGCAATATTCACAATAATTTTGCATAGTATTATGAATGCGTATTAAACAGAGCTGTCCCTTTAGACACAACGTTTACTTTATGATATTAAGCATAAAACGAAAATGAAATAGCTGTCACTGTACTCTGGCAATTTAATATTCCCATTAGAAATTAATGACCTCGTTACTATGCAACTTTTAATTTATGCCAAATCTACAAGTAAGTCTTACCACTGTGCCCGATTTCCTCACATACTGTATATGTGGATGCATGAGGAAATCACTTGAAAGTTCCAGTAACCCAAACACATTCCGACTGTCAGTCATGCACTCAGTCTATTTATCACTCGGCGTGTGACGCAATAACGATACTTGTAACTGGCGAAAGTAGAGACGTTTGCCAGGCAGCGGAAAAGGACGAAAGAAACAAATACCAGCGCTGGATATTGTATGTAATAAAGTAATGTGCTTGTGATGTGATGTGATGTGATGTGATGTTATCAACTTTTGATGCGACTTGGAATGTAACTTTCGAACAAAAAAGAAAACTTGAAACAAAAAGAGGAGGAAAAACAGCAATTGTAATGGAAAAAAAAGTTATAACCAAATAGAAATAGTTACTGAAGTATTTACACCTGCACCGCCTCACACACACACACACACACACAAACACACAGTCACACACACATGTGTATGTATATGCAATTTAGTGGAAATTCTCTGACAAAACTATAAGTGGGTATGAAAATATTTCTCCAAGTTTTTGCGTCATTTTTATCTTATCAAGCATATCGTTCGCACACACTCGCGCGTACAGACACTTCCCTAACGAGATGAGTAACAGTTTTTCTTTTTTTTCTAGTTTATGAAACAAAAAAGAAAACTATCACACCAACACTCACACTTGCGGAAAAGTTTCTGAGGAATATGAATGTACAACTACGAGTATAGACATATACAAGTAATCATGTTAAAAAGTTTTATTGCAAATACTTTTTGCGAAAATTTTTTGTGAGCAATATAAATTAGTGCATTAATTGCACTACTAGTTCTTCATGTACACATGAATGTATAAATGCCTGTTTATATCCTAGTGAAGCCATGCTTTTTGACTTTACCATTACTAATTAGTAAGAAATCGCAGATGTTCTTGCATGTGTTTTGTTCATCAGAGAATTTTTATGGGCAACAAAACCTCAAACTTTTTGTATGTCATAACCATTCGGTTTGCGCGTTTTGTCTTTTATATTATTGGTGATTCTTTCCTAATTTGAAGCACTTCTCTGCATTTAGAATCAGTGCATATTTGGTCAAAAAATACAAATAACGAAATACAGGCATATCATAGCAAGGATGACATGTCTGTACCTATATAGTGACTTTTCGATATTCTGAAATAATAATCAAGAAGTAATGCAAATGTGATTACACCGGGTTATCCACTTTCAGTTTTGAAATTAAAATTAAATAAAACAAACATAAAGCTATGATTTCGATAAAACTTTTATTTCATTATAACGCTGGGACTTTACCATGACCACCTTTGGATTGGTTACAACATTGGAACTTTTTGAGATAGTTTTCGACAACTTTTTCGCACATTTGGAGCGATATGGGCATAACTTGACGAATGTTGGTTTTAAAATGCTCAAGTGCTTGACGTAACCTCACAAAAAAAGTCGAACGGCGTCATATCGAATTATATTGGTGGCCAATTAACTTCGTCAAAACATGAAATTACGCTTTCTGGAAACTTCTAATGCAATAAAGCCAAAATGCTGTATGGCTCGAGACGGCGTCATATTGAAACCACATATTGTCCGATTCATAATATTTAATTGCAGGCCAAAAATAGTGTGTTACCACACCACCATCGCAATGTTATCATAAAGCTCCAGCGTCATTTTCGAAAAAGTGATATTTTCGGTAGTGCCTACATTGCCTAACCACATCTATAACGCTTCAAGTCTCTTCAAATTTCTTTATAATTTTACCGATATCTTGAGTTGATTATAACGACTATAATCACCCCGTAATGCACGAAAAGTGTCCACGTTTGAGTCGCCAATTTTGTAGTAAGTTTTAACTATTTTTACACGTTCTTCGCGTTCGGTTGTTAAACGATCCATATTCGTAAATGGCAAAACTTCCACTAAATAACACTTCAGATATCAGACCGGCGGTTTTAAAACCACAAAATGGATAACTCTGTATAATGAACTTGTGATATTAAGAAATCCATTATTGTTCCAACAGATGGTTTACTGATCTGTAGTTTGCGTAGTGTAAATGCGATCATCATTCCCTAATGTAGACTTTGGACTCTGCTTAGCTTAGTACAGAGATGTGATATCGCATGATCTAGGCGGCCAAAGTATTGTTCTCACAATAATGCCACGATTTCATTGGCTATGTGACAAGCAACGCCGTCTTATTGTAAACAAATGTCGACGAGATCACTGGCTTGAATTTTAGACAGCCACCACAGTTACGTCCCAGTCGGTCTCATTTTTTGGGAAATGTGGTCCGATGACTCCACCAGTCGAGAAATAACATCAAACTGTTATTTTTTGCGGCAGCTTATTAACTTGTACCTTATTAATATTATTATTTTTTAATATTTTTTTTCACTTTTCGATATTCTGAAACAGTAATCAAGAAGTAATGCAAATGTGATAATATAATATAGGATGTAGTATTAACAAATTCATTATTTTTCCCACAGATGGTTTAGTGATCTGTATCTCGAGTTGTATAAGCGCGATCGGGCTACGCTAGATGGCGTTCGAAGGGTAAGATTTCGTACTCAAAAAAATTACTGAGACAGTTTTGTGATAACTTGACTCAGTACTGTTTCAGCACAAAATTTGCCATATTTTACAGCTCAACGTCGATAAAGGCGAAAATGCTAGCCAGGAATCTGGAAATATGTATGGCGTTTATGGTTCTAATACTGTAATAGCCAATAATCCTCTGGGAGGCACCACACTCTGGAAGACCAATTGTCAAAAAAATTGATAAAATAATGTAAATTGGCAAGTCAAACTGTAATGTAAGAACTGTTTTGATTGCTCAGGTGCCGAACGTTGCACAAAAAATCGTTTGAAACCTCTTGAACGAGGCGTAATACAAAAAAAAAAAAATAAGCACGGTTGCCACATGAACCGTGCTACAGTCACAAAACAGGGACTTATGGGGACCATTATTTAAAGATGTTGAAGGAATTGTTTTCACACCGATCTGCGCTGAATACCTATCCGTTTCAACAGCAATTGGTTCCAGCAAGATGGAGCAACTGGTTATAGCGGAGCTCCAAATATAATATAATTTTGACATCTGTGGAAATTCTATAGAACAAATGTCATTTAGTTAAGGCATATTTGCATACAAAAATTATAACAAATAATTTCCTGAGAAGCACATTATTATTTTCTTTGCTGGGTATATGTGTGTATACAAATCTTGTGATATCGTTGTGGAGTGTTGCTTTTCATTTTAATTTTATTAATTATTTAGGACCCATCAATGAAATTGGGTGCATTTTGCTCACCTAAATATTCTCTGTGTAAGTCTTAGAATAGAATACGTGTAAGCTCACTGAATATAAGGAGTCCTCCCATGTCTCATTCATGACATGCAAGGAATTTATTGAGTATTCCTTCTGGACTATAAAGTCTCGAACCTTCCTTGTGCTACCCATTTCTCGTTGTACTTTTTTTTTGTCTTTTACTCGTACATAATTGGCAATTCCTTACACTTGATGGGCGATATTAGTTGTGCAATCAAAGACGTTGAAAATTAATACGTGAACTAACCAACCAACCAGAGCGTCAGACTACTGCAGAAACAACTCACTCATGTGGAGGTTTCGTCCAACTACCAAGAAGTAATTCGAAATTGAAAAGAAGTGTTTGAAAGTTAAATGTCTTAAAGATTTTCGAACAATCAAGAATTTAAGAATTTATCATTGCTGTCAAAATTCGACTAAATAAGAAAATTTAAAATTCTTTAAATTCAAGAATATTTGTAATTGAAGAACATCAAAAACTACAACATTTAGAAAAATACTAACCTTCCATGCCTGGAAATTTCAAAAAGGAAAGTACGTAATTTTCTACTTCAAACTGAATGGAATAAATAGCGCTTGAAAATTGGGCGTTATTGATCGACTTCAGTGCAACTGTCGCGCATATGATGGTACATGGATTCGTTTCATCGAATTCACAATATATCATTCTTTGAGCGTCAATTTGCAGTTGAGAATCAAAGAACTTAATTATATAGCACAATATAATTTACATCTCACTCGTCGATTTTCTACAGAAAATATATATCTTCCAAGACTATTTTCATGTAAAGTGTTTTGATATTTACATTTCTTGTATCAAAATTTCAACCTTTCATAAAAGTTTCTGCTGAAAATCATTTTTCTCAAAAGCTTATCTCTCGACAGTACTTTTCTATAAATATTTTAATTTTCTACACATATAAATTTTCAAATTATAAAAAATATGCGAAAAATTTCTTCAAAAAAACATCATGCGAACATTTTCTATAGCAAACATCATGCAAATATTTTCTACAGAAAACATCATGTGAATATTTTCTATAGAAAACATCATGCGAATATTTTCTATAGAAAAC
>JAHXMU010000102.1:189793-220822 GCA_019455685.1 Philornis downsi | reverse complement strand
GTTATAGTTATAGTTATAGTTATAGTTATAGTTATAGTTATAGCTATTGCTATGGTTATAGAAATCATGTTATATATTTTTCTTAGCCATACACAGCATTTCCCAAAAGAAAAACTAAATATTTGCTAGCTTTGAGCAGTCCAAATTTGGCAGTCTATGAATCAGCTAGTAATCTCAATTCTTCCTGTGATAGACGTAATCGAGTGAATTATTCCCCTATGTTTGTCCAAAATGAGGTCTGCATCAAAACTCAATATCGAGGATTTCTAATTTAAATTTTCCAAGCCAAAAATTGTGGCACGCAAACCACAGTCGCTTAGTAAAGCCATATTTTAAATGAAAAGGAAAATTTATATGAATCGTTTTCACTAAGTTCGTGCCTTTGGTTCGTAATAATTCAGAGCACAAAAACTAATTAAAAGTTCGACTAAAAAGATTTCTTAATTACCACCCATGAAGGATCCCTTAAAAGTGGAAGATGTGGAAGAAGACGATATGAAAAGGAAACAATTTTCTTTCTGAGCGACTGACTCCCATGTTAACCTTTTTCGGATAATAACCAGCATAACAAAAAATAAATGCACTTTGTCGTATCTGGCATTTTGCTTGAGAGGAATTTGTAAAAATGAAGATAGCTGATGTTGCACGTTTAATTACTACCATTACCTATAATGGAAATCATATGCTGTTTTATAATCATCATTTTGGTTCTTCTTCCACCGTAGCCGATTACTCGTTTTTTTTTCTCCTTTTTATTGTTAATTGATTAAGCCAACAAGACTTCAAATAGAAGAAGGCAGAAAAAATCTTAAATTTTCTTATAGCTTTCGATAAGTTTATCGTAAAAATGTTGTTAAACATACTCGTATACTGTAAATTAAGTACCTAACACCACATCTTGTCAGAATATCAGCGAAGAAGGTGGGTCCTTTGACCTTTCAACGTGATTTGAAGTACTTTGCCACTAAGAGGAGAAATGAGGTGGCAAGAAAGTTCACTATGATATTTTAAAATGTGATTTTTTATGATTCCTGGAACTGAGTGATAAAAGTCATGAGAGACATGTGTTCATCACGTGCTTAGCGCAAAAAGTGCTCATTAAAACGACCATAAATGGAAAGGAATTCTTGTAAAATACAAAGATATCCCAGTCATGTGCGTTCGTCTTATATTGTGAGGCGAAATGCATTAGGAAACCGCAATAGTGGTAATGTTAGCAAGAACGTGATTTTAAAAAGTCAATGTAATAAAAAGATGAGATAAAGAAAGACTGAAATTAAATATTCCAATATTCGCAATACTTTGAACTAGGATTTCAAAAATTGGACAATTGCACGGTTTTCTTTAATAACATTTGATTGTTTAATGTACGGCGGCACACTGAGTTTTCAGTAGGAAAGGAATTGATGTTTGTTGCTGCGTTGAGTTTACATACAAATTTTATTTGCTTCAGCCAGTGTGTATATGGTGCCAGTAGTTTGGAAAAAAATTGTGTTATGGTGAAAAGTGGCAACCTTATATAACACATCGAGCTATTGGAATTAAATGATTTCAGTGAGACCTCCGTTGTGTAATTCAATATTTGCATTTAAAAAGTCTCAATCATACCCATATTAAAGCCGAGCTAGATTCTTATCTGGAGGAGTTTGCAAAATCTAAACGAGACCGTACGAGCTGCCAAGACGAACGCCTTAGTGGTCGACCAATTGAGGTGTCCTCGCCACATGTGGTTAAGACAATTCACAAGATGGTATTGGATGATTTTTAGCTGAAGGTGCGTAAGCTAGCTGAAATGATAGGCATTTCAAAAAGTGCTACACATCGTATATTGACCAAAGATTTGAAGAGGAATATTATGACAAAAAGTCCGCATTTCGCGAAAAATAAAGTGTTGTTTCATCAAGACAATTCTCCAGGTCACAGATATACTATTGCTATGGCCAAAATTAATGAATTAATGAATGAGAATTTCTTCATCACGCACCTTATCCCCCAGATTTAGCTCTTTTTGTGTCTTCTTTGTCAGGTCCACATCTTCACAAATAGGACTTGGATTTCAAGAAACGATCAGAAAAAAATCACACATGTTTCAAAGCATTAAAAGTGCAAAAAAGTAAAAAAAAAATTTCCGAAAAACATCAAATATCCAAAATTTTATTTTTTATAACACTGTGCATAAGAATCATAAAAAGTTAATATAAATGGAATTATTTTTCGATATCATTTGATCTTTAAATGTAAGATGGTGTGCTAGCTTTTCATTCCATACCATTTTATTAGGAAACGGATCAACGTTTCCTACAGCTTTGGTATCCATTAAAAATGGAATTTATATTTCAAACATTATTGTATGGATATGTTGATTACTGAACTAATTTAGCAACAACCAATGAGTACGTAAAAACGCACTTACTAAATTAGCCGTATTTTAACACTCGACACTAGACTTGCTAATAGAGTTTCGATATCAGGAAGTGACAGTAACTTCGGTCATCTTTCTCTTCAGATTTCCAAGAATTAAAAAAGTAGTAAGTAAAAATCCTTCAGAATTATGGACATGTACAATATTTCATAAATTGTAAATGGATAGAAGGTCAGATTTAGTCCCCGGTCAGATTTAGTTAGTGCTCACCATCGTTTTTAATGCACCATCTTATCTGACGATGCGTTGGGGCTACGTCCACTAATCTGGGATGTACTAAAATGTCCCGGGTACAGTATTCAAATTATCGACTTTGTTAGAGTACTGGTTTCCGAGCTATTTGAAGAAAATACCTTCCTCAGAAATTCAATTATCGGTTATTCCGCTAACAAGAAATGCAAGTAAAACATTTTTTTCGACTTTTCCTTGTGGTGCCAAGTTAAAAAAATTAACTTTCTGTCTCTGAAAATCTATTACTAGTTATCATATTTTAAACATATTGGAAATATTTAACTGGCGCATTAATATAACATGCAAAGCGATTTTTTGAAATGTCTTACACTTTATCCCTCACACATTTCACGAACCCACTTAGAAGCTGTCCTAGATAGGTACAGACGAGCCAGAACTACATCCAGTGGTGGTTGTATTAGTTGTTGCCAGAATATTTGAAGAACGAAAAAAATCGTACAGAAATAAAATTACTTGTTTATGTTTCCAAATAGACGCAAGATCATACTTACAATTAGCTCGTCCTAGATGGGTTTTATAATTTTAGAACGATTTCAATAAAAAACCTAATAGGACGGATGAGGGGGAGACGTTAGAAAAAAATACGATATATAACTCAATCCAACTAAATTTTGAAGGCGGATATTCAAAATCGGGCCAGAATTTCAAAAATGCAATATTAGACAGACGACATATATTAAATGTGACTTGATGAGTGGGTAGCGGTGGACTCTCCTTTAATATATACTTAATATATAAAATATACCTATAAATATGATATTTTGATAAAAAGATCAAGTCTTGTTATGGAAGAGTTAACAAAGTATTATGATTATTATCATATCACGGATTGTCAATAGTTAGAACTTTTGATTTAGTCCATTATTATTAATTTCCTTCAGGAAAGACTTTCTTTAATTGTTACCTGAAAAAATCCAAATTTCAAATTTTTGTAAATACAGGGTGGCGCAATAGAAATGGCATATTGCATCATCTTTTTTTGCGGGGTAGAAAAGACGCGGGCTTGGGGGCGCCTACATCGTTGGGTTGGCGGGCTCATGGAGCTTTAGTCGCTATGAATCACTTCGACGGGAAGCGTCCCGCATTTTGCGTGCGCGCATTTTACGAGAACTCTCGTTCATATATTGCTACTAGGCGACTATATTGTGCTGAATATAGACTACGGCGAATTAGTGAAGCTCCGAGTGCTAATTTAATTAAAATATGGGTAAAGCGTTTTGAAGAGACCGGTTCAACATTTAAACCACAAGCAAATGATCGGCCAAGAACATCTAGGACCGAAGACAATTTTGAGAGAGTTATGGAGTCAGTACGAGGAAATCCACAAATGTCGACTCGCAAGAGATCGTCTGTCTTACAATTATCGCGACGAAGTTTGCAACGAATTTCAACATTGGATCTTAAACTGCATCCATATAAGCTGCAATTAACACAAGAATTGAAAGAGTCAGACTTCATAGCAAGGCTCGCATTTGCTAATGACAATATCCTTTTCTCTGACGAGACTCATTTCCTTATGAATGGGTTCGTAAACCGTCAAAATTGTCGTTACTGGAACAGTGAAAATCCCAAAATCAAACACCAGAAACCATTGCATAGTCCTAAAGTGACAGTATGGGCAGCAATCTCTGGCAGAGGAATAACTGGTCCTTTTTTCTTCGAAAATGCGCGGGGCCAAAACGTCACGGTTAATACGGAACGCTATGTTGAGATGTTGGACGGATTTTTGGCTCCAGAAATTGAAAGTTCAAGAATAGTAAATTCCAGAACTTGGTTCCAACAAGATGGAGCTACCTGTCACACATCAAATGACTCCATGGCGGTGGTGAAGCAGATGTTCTCTGGCAGACTGATTTCGAAAAGAGGTGATATCCAATGGCCCCCACGTAGCCCAGACTTGACGCCTCTTGACTTTTTTTTGTGGGGATACCTCAAACACAAAGTCTACAGTAATAACCCAAGAAACATCGTTCAGCTCAAGGAGAATATCCGTGAAATGGCAGCCATTATACCAGTATTACTGAAGAAAGTTTTTAATAATTTTCGTTTGCGGTCAGAGGAGTGCCGTCGTAGAGAGGTCACCATTTAGATGATGTTATTTTTAAAAAATAAACTCCATTTATTACTATACAATGCCTTAAATTTTTTTTAACCATACCTTTTGTATTTATCTTTTAATCCATTTTATAAATATGCACGTTTTATTGCGCCACCCTGTATTATATAAAAATTTAAATATGGTTGTCTCGGACATGAAAATAGTTTTCAGTTAATGTCGCATATACATTTTCAATCAAATATGCAGTTACAAAGCTAAGCAAGATTTGAAACTTTCAAAAACCAATTTATAACTCATATTATTAGATGCGTAACTACGTTCTCGCTATTTTTGTTTTTTTTTTATAAAAGTGCAACTTCATTATGGAAAGATGTTTAAAAGTGATTCATTGAAAACAGCGCTAGCTACTGCTTTTCCCATCTTTCTAGCAAAGTTCGAATTCCGTCATGGTAAAACTGTTCATGTTTTGAGGCCATCCACGGTTCTAGTAATTCCTTGATGTCATCATATGAGTGGAACTTTTGGTCAGCCAGACCATCGAACGGAACAAGTGATAATCGGACAGCGCAATATTTTGAGAATATGGCAGATGGAGTAAGACTTCCCATTTATGTTTATCCAACGGGCTTGGGCACGTGTGGCCGAGCGTTGTCATGCTGAAGAATCTCTTTTTCGTGCCTCTCCGCGTATTGTGAACGTTTGTCGCGCAGAGCTCTGCTCAATCGCATTAATTAAAGTCCACACCGATCCCAAGTGAAGTTTTCCCTTAGTTTTAACAGCTCGTAATAAGTAACACAGACTTGGTCCCATCAAATACTCAGCATAACCTTCACAGCGTGAATATACGGCCGAAGCGATGACGTAGACCGGGCAGCCCCCATGACTTTCTTTTCTTTGGATTGCTGTATTGCCTTTTGTTGTCGCTGAAGCGATTGCTCAAAATCGAAAAAACGACGCTCGACGTCCCTTGGCTTCAACTCATAAGGAATCCAAGTTCCTTGTTTTTAAATCATTCCCATCGCATAAAATCGCTTGCAAATGGCTTGGCGGGTAACTCCTAACACCTGCTTTTGACATGAATCCGCATGGAGCAACTCAGTATCTTCGAAGGGTTTTCGTATTCCTTCACGCGAACGGTCGTCTGCACACGTTGTTTCGCTTAAAGTAGCATCTCTGTAAACGTTTTGAAGCTCTCGATAAGCTTCAGCCGCCGTTTTCTTGACTCATGATGCTTAGGTTATGGCAGAATCGAACGGCTGGCGTCATCTAGTGGCAAACAGCGAGAACTTAGTTGCGCATCTGATAATTATACTAATATCGACAACACCAATTTATGAAGTCATAGCCTTAGGATCAAATTGCACGCAAGGTTCAATATCTATGTTTTATTCTTAACATCATCTGACGTTGATGTATTGGTTAGAAATCATCAAATATTTTATACTTAAAGGATCAGAAACAAATTCTTGCTATTTTCGTGATTTCAAATACTCGGTTGTCCAACTCAAAATCATTTTTTTAACATTTTTGTAAATTCCCAAAAACCAGCTAAAACGGCAGACGCTCCAAAAAAAATCGGTTTACCGGTTTTAGGCTTTGAATACTTTAGTCCTGTGATACACCAGCATCGCTTCTTTCGAAAAATCGATATTCCATTTAGAAAGTATTAACCTTTAAACAATATTTACCAAAATTTCATACCATTTGAATCAGAGACCGAAAATAACTGTTACTGATGGAAGATTTAAACCAAAAAATCATATTAAAAGAAAAGTGCTAAAACACAATTTTTCTACGCAAAAGTGTGCCCGGTAACAATTTTCCTCTAGAAAAGTGTCTCCATAAACGTTTTCCAATTTTCTTAGATAAAGTTTTATGTGTAAGAAGGTGTACCCATAACCTTCAGTACAGTACCTGGTGGTACACCAGCAGTATTTGTGCATAACCATTTTCGTCTGAAACAAAAAAAGGCATTTAGCAGATGCCATACGATTCATATTTTTTCATACGACAATGACAATGACAACTTCAGACCTTAAAGCGCACCAAACAATCACTTTTTCCAGATGCAATGTCTTTTCTACAATCACTTCTTAGTTTTCCGAGCCCCATATGCGACAATTTTACTTGTTGACGTGACCTTCTGGTGAAAAATGAGCTTCATCGCTGAAGGAAATTTAGGCGATTGAAAGCCCTCGTTTGAATCACCACTTTTGTAGTAGGTTTTAACTATTTTTACGAGTTCTTCGGTTGTTAAACGATCCACATTCCTAAATGGCAATCCTTTCACTAAATACATAACATTTCAGATGACAGGTATTTGACAGCTGACAGCCTTGCCAGACTGTCGGTTTTGAAACCACTGAATGGATAAGCCTGTATATTTGAACATTTATTTTTTTGCATATGAATTTAATTTTAGTTAAACTATGAACTCAACCCTATGCTTAATACTTAATAATATACAATATACTTAATTTTTAGCTCAACATTAACTTGTTGCGATTTATTTTTTCAACTCAATATTTAACTTACGTTTCAGATTAACATTTTCTTAAAAATGAGGAAATATGTTCTCAATTTTTATCAAAATTTACTCTCTCATTACAAATTTGTACTTCATTTAAGAACAATTCGCTTAAATTAGGTTTACTTTCCCCATTTTATGCAAAATTTCGCTACTACCATAATCACTTTTTGAACTTAATTTGAGAAAATTTTAAATACAAATTTAGAGACATTTTTTTTTTTTTTTTTTTTGAGTGTAGCTGCACATTGTGCATCTGTGTGTTACATGTAGACTGCTATGCTATTAATATGATTAAAATGAAATTTTGCTTGTTTATTCCTTGGATGTCCAGAATAGATTCTGGTATATTTCTGTAACAGTGAAAGATATGAAACGAAAACTTAATTTCCACCCATTTCCACAATATTTGAAACTCTGCAGGAAATTACCAAAGAATAACCAGACAAAGCTTTGTTGCAGTATGAAACCAATCAAAACCGCAGAAACCAATCAATCGATAATTAGTAGCAGCCACAATACAATCTGATGCCTAGAAGCCTACAACAAACACACAGATATACGTACAGATAATGTATGCTAGAACGTCTTGTGCAACCTGTTGTGGTGATAGTTTCCTGAGCGCCCTCAGGTTATTTGAATTGACTTCGGAAGTGGTTCTGCGAAGTGTGGAAAATTTCATATGTGCGAAAGAGTTCAAACATTAATTAACTAACTATTTCAGAAACTATTCCAGACACTCAAGGAATAGCTTTCCAGCTTTGTCACAAATTGGTGGCGGCACAGAACCCTATCCAGAATATTCACACATTTTTCGATTATATTCTGACACCATTTTGATGGATTGTTATTAAGCTTTGGCAAGTATTTGAAACATGCAAAATATTCGAAATATTCAAAATATTCAGAATTTGCAATAAAAATTATTCAAAGTATTTAAAATATTTGAAATATTCAAACTATGTAGTACTTTCAAAATATCCAGATATTCCAAATACTTAATGTTCATATTCAAATAATTCAGAAGTATAAAATTTTCGCGGCTCTCAAATTTTTGTTTCGACATTATAATGCCTTGCGAATTTGAAAATCTGTCCATTCGCTTCAATCCTCTGAAAATTTTATATTAAATATAACATTATATTTTATTTAACGTTTGTCCACTTTTTCTTTTCTAGACTCTACAAAGTGTTAACACACCAGAAGATGATAACTCGGCTAGTACGCGAGTGCTGTAAAACCACAAAATGTACTTCCAACCAATATCAAATTTGCAAATTTTTTGCTGGCTTTTGTTGTTTTTTCTAAGCGAATAACAGAAACAAATAAAGAAATAAAATGGAAATGAAATAGCTGCTGATGTAGAGCGCAAATTGAGCAACAAAATGTTGAACAAGTATTATCAGCAACGCCAGCAACAGCAACAACGACAGCATTGCCATCAACAACATTCAGATGAAAAACTATTACAGCAAATTGGACGTCTACTCACTAAATGTACAACCGAGAGAATAAAATACCAGCGAAAATATAACAAATTGAAAAAATAAACTAAACTCGGATACGGGAAACTAAACGAAAGCAAAAAGTGAAATAACAATAAAATAGAAAAACGAAAACCCAGAGGAAAAGAGTATACAAACCAAAAGCAGCGGCAGCACCAATCATTTGATAGCCCCAGTAGCGTTTATTCCAAAGGCAGCCATAGCAGCAAAACGCAAGAGGACGAGTTGCCAGTGGGGCGCTGGACTATTTTTGGATTTGCAAAAAAAAAAAAAACCTTATAAATATCTAAACGAAACAACAGCGGCAACAGCAATATCAGCAATGAATATAAAAACCAAACTTTATTTACACAATACGAACGAAAAATATGCAAAACTTTGGAATCTTAATTGAGTGAAAGGAAATTAAATAAAAATTCACCCAATCACCGTCTCCACTTTCAACTCAACTCAGTTCAAATCCACTCTCACCTCACAAGAAACTCTCTCTCTTCCCTTCTGCGGCTTACCACGATATTGTTGACCATCAATTCAGCATGCCATGAAATTTACAATTAAATAGTCAATAAAAACAAAACTCTATTAGTTCTAGAACAATTGTAAGGATACACGGAAAAAACTAACGGCCGGCACAAGGACACCAACAGACGCAACAACAAGGAGATCTAGCATTAACGATAAGGCGTCACAACGAATCATATTAAACTACAGGTCCTTAGGAACGAAGGACGAACGCAACGTACACACACGCAAATCCATCAAGATGAGTAATAATGACAAAACACCAACATCGACCGATGACAAAGGTAATGTAAACAGCTAGCAAGAAATCCTTTCATATCTACTAACACATTTAACAATGACAGATAAAAAGTTTTCTTTTTCGATAAAACTTCCTCGTCATTTTGCCATTAAATTCCCGATTAGGTTTAACAACAAAGCAGAAAAACGTTTTCGTGCCCACAAAAAGTTTCCTAAACAACAACAACACAGTGCATACCTACACGTCTATAGAAAGAAATAATTTTAAGGATAATATCTTTTTGTTAAAGTTCCTGTACTCGTGCAAGTAGAGAATATTGTAGTTTAACAACAGTTTAAATAGGATTTGCAACTATTGTTGCAACTATCCAATATATTGCAAAGGAAAATTTGCTTTGTTACAATCTATTCATACTTGTGATTGTAATCATTTTATTATCCTAGCGATTTACTGGATTCCATGAGTTTGATCTTATCGGGAGGACAGAGAGGGAAATACTTTCTTGGACTGGTAATGAATAGAAATCTACTTTTTGGGGGTGAGAAGGTGAGATGATGCTAGAAGGAAAGAATTAACGTAACAGCACGTCGAAAGACGAGAAAACTTTAATCGCATTCAAGTAATTTTGCAATTATTGGGGGGGAAATGAGCCTGAAATCTATGCGAACTTTCTCAATCGAATAAAAGAATTTGGGATTATTTGGAAAATTTAAAAAAAAGTATTTACGCCAGCGAGGAATCAGATTTTCACCACCGAATGCGATTCATAATTGTTTAAGTTTCACTTCAACGGTGTTGAAATTTGTTTTACATATTATGTGATCGAGACAGAGTAGAGTCCGATATTGAAACGCAACAGAAACATGACAAGATTGGACATCCTTACATTTTGTAACCGCACCTGGAAAATGATTAAAATGATCCTGTTCTGTTAAAATGATTTCTTCCCCAATTCATCACACCAAGGCTTGACAGCAGTAAAAAAACAAAACATGTTAAAACAGAAATCGGTACAATCACAATATTAAGAAATTCGGTTCTTGCCTTAATGTTAGTGCTTCACCAACAGATTTAGAAAAAAGAGCTAAAATGAAAAATCTCCGAAACAAAAACAAAATTCCTAAATGTAAACTAACGTTCAAAAATTAATACGACGAAGTGTCATTTCTGAGATTTGGGCGCATTTTGATTTTATTATCTTCCTTATTTTAGAGATATTTTTAGATAGTGTTTTATGTCAAATTGATATCCTTAATAGGTGCAAACTTTCGTCGGAGGTAATAAATTACATTATTTTGGTAGACAAATGTTACATATATGTGTTTTAGTGATTTTTTATGTATTGACGATTTTAATTTTTTTTTTGTTTTTTGTACCATATGAGAGGTGTCACTTTATTTATTTGTGTTTTAGCTTTTTTTATTTAGACGATTTTAACAAATTTTACTTCATCCCTTATAAGTCCCCAAAAAATTAGGTAATTTTCGTTTTTTGGCGTTGCGTTATATCCAAGAAAACTGTCTACATAACCTTGATTTCTGTGCTTACATGGAAAAACGACTTAACTACCAATTTTTTGTGTTGAGATTTTGAGTGTTTTTCGAAAAATCACTCATCCTTTCGAGTGTTAACGAAATACACATTATTTTTGAAATCATGCTGAAGATGTTCCAATTAACATAACATTAGAGAGAAAGTACGCCATTTTGCAAAAATCGTTCTTTTGAAAAATGGCTATAACTTGTGAATTACATCGAATTTTCGACTGGGTATTGAATGTATATACGTGTATAAACATAACCAACAGTAATGAAGAATAAACTGGATTTTTTTCCTAACTCCACTTGAGTCGTATTTCCTTGTGAAGACAGATTTGTGCGATTTGCCTTGATCTTTTCGGGCTTGCTTTATCATTTACACTCAGGTTGGTTGACAGTTTTTGATTCATAAGCATAGATCTAAATCTCATCTCCCGTAATAATGAGTTTTATAAACATATCTTTACACATTTTAAGGTGATGGTCTATTTCGAAGTTTCAACGTTGAATGTTTTTGATTTGACACATATTAGGCTCAAAATATCTTTCAAAATTAAGTCGGTTAGTCTTTGTGAAATGCTAATATTATCAGTAAGGCCTCTAATTGCTAATCGACGGTGTTTGAGCATAATATTTTAAATTGTTGAACGCGGTTTTTATTACTAAGGCTTGACGGCGCGCGTTTGGCGCGCTTTTCCCATTTAACTCGTTCGTTCGCCCTTCTTTAGCTATTTATGCTGCTTGTAAACATTTCTTTCCAATAGAGTCGGTTCATAGAAGACCCTTTGCAATATTTTAAACGTTTGCGCAGCAAAAATTCCATGTAGTTGACAAAGCTTTATGCAACTTCTTTGCTCAACAATATCACACATTATAAAAATCGACAAAATCGCATTCAAAACAAACCTGCAAAAACAAGCGTAGCTCAAACGCTAATGATATTTATGAAGTGAAATTTGACGTTGAAGTTTATCAGGATGCTAATAACTTGAAGAAAACATAATATTGTTGGGATTCAATCGCTATTCAAATTGGAAAATGTTCTTATTTTCATATATGGGTAACTTTGGTTATATGATTTACGTTTTATCGAGCTTTTCCATGGATCAACTTAATCGGCCTCTGATGCATAGAGTTGTGGTGAAATATCCCAACGTATTACAGATTACAGCAACTGATTGATGATCTTCTATAACCCTGTCAACTGATAGAGTAGATCCTGGACAACTACAATAGGAATTGTAGAAATTAGAGAGAAACCCAGAAAATATTTATCAAGTTAACAACTATAAAATTTCCATTTCATTAACGTTCTTAAATCATAAAACGTTGGTTGAGTGCACGTAAAACGGAAATCCCAAAAAGGCTTCCTTTAAATGTATATTTATAGTTTTCAGTAATCGTAATACGATTCCGGAAGCCATTCAAATAGCTACGCATATACAGAGATACGAGTATGTCAATAAAGATTCAAATGTATGAACACATACATATGTGAATATATCACTTATAAAGCATATATATATGTACCTATATATGTACTATATGAATGCAGAGAATGTCAGTGTTTGGGTGAGTGGGACAAAACACTTGCACACATACCTAAAATTCACAACATATCCGTTTCCTTTCCCAAAAGAAAAAAGAGCCAACAACAAAAGGAATCCCATAAACATTTACGATAGGAAAAACTACTAACGATGGGCAAAAGAAGAGGATGGGAGTTCTAACATGTAGAAACCCACAAGAAAATCGACATCTGCAAAAACACGGAGACCTCATTCTGCAGCCACAGATGACCAATGTAATAAAGTAAGGAATAGGAGCAGGGAGTGGGAATAGCTTTCAGCTATACATGGCCTCAACATTTACTACATGTTGTAGATACGACCACAAATGACATTCTGTAGGCAGTTTCCTTAAGCATTTTGCCTTCTCTTTTGCTTGTTACTAAAACTTTATGCCGTTTGCGAGTGATGCCATTGCAGAAGGTAGGAGAAGATGCCAAAAGAAAAAGTTCAATGAAGTGGAAAATTTGTATGTAAACAAATCAAATAGAAACTAAACCAATACAAACAAGAGCAGCAACAATAACAGGAAGAAAAAAAAAAACAACGAAATGAACCATTAAGTTTGCGAATCGAATGACGACAGGGGAAGGCTTTTGCAACGACTTATCCCCATTATTTGCCTCCCCGTGTTGCAACCTTTGCCAGGTGTTGAATGGACCAACTTAAAGATATCGTAAAGTATTGTTCATTGATTCTTTCAAGGATTCTGAATGAATCCTTTTTCTGTTTTCGCCTGTTGCTGGGCTCACGGCTAAAAAAACGGAAACTTTCTGTTACTTTTTGTTTATTTCTGTTTGTTTCTACGATGTGTAAAATATGGGTCACAAATTACATATTTTTATCTTTGATATGTTGGGCTTTTGTCATATTTCACAAACAATTTATTTTTATACAAAAATTACAATAAAGCAAGAAGCAAAAAAAACATATATTTTAACAACTTTTTATATTCTATTGTGTTTTATTTGTTTTATATATATGAAATGTATTTTCTTTTACAAAAATTCGGTACATATTTTGTATTGTTTGAAATTTTTAAACAATAAACAAGAATACAATGGGGGCACAACTCATACTAATGACTTTTTCCACTCTACATTCTGGATTTGTAAGCTGTTAAACAAATGGTTTTGATAAAGTATGGGGTGAAAGAAAACGTATTCGACAAATCAAAATTGTAAGGAATTGTAGACATAACATTGCTGTTGTCGTGTCCATATTTTGTGCGATATCCGGACAAATATCATTTGCTCGCAAGAATACCTCTTTACAAGGATGGTGGAAAATATGATAGGCTAAAATAAATATTTATAAAAGTTTTACAAAGCAAATTTTCGTAGTAAAAATGTTCTTTAAACATTCAATAAATTGTTGTAAACAACGCCCTTAATTTCCAAAATGTTCTCAAATAAACGAGTTAGTAAAACTCACTGAATGAAGAAAAGACAATGCGATTTTTGCGTACGCCACTATGCCCATCAGTTACGGCGATTTTTACAATTTATAATTATGTTGAGCAAAGCAAGCAAAGCATGAATTTACTTTTGTTTACGAAATGGAATTTTGGTTGCATAGACGTTTAGAATGCTGCGGAAGACTTTCGGCGAAATATCACTTTATTTGTTTGTCAATTAGCGATTTTTTGGCTATTTTAGATATTTTTTGGCATCTCTTGTAAATCCCCAAAAAAATATAAGTAACTAGCTGACCCGGCAAACGTTGCTTCGCCTTCAAAATGCAATTCACAAAATAATGGTATGTTTGTCACCTACCATTATTTGATTCAATGTTGATGTGGTAAAAAAATTAATTGCAAAAATCTCATCGCCAACGCCATCTATCACTTCAAATAAAACCTTTTAAACCTTCCGGAATACTCTACCAATAATTTAAGACCAAAATGAGCCAAGTCGGTCCAACCGTTCTCGAGCTTTAGCGAGACTAACGCACAGCAATTGATTTTTATATACCTATATATAGATTTTCTGTTAGAATAACCCCGACTTCTCTACGTGCAAGGAAAAATGACTGCCAATTTGCTGTGTTGAGATTTTAAGCATTTTTCAAAAATCGCGTTCCAGCATTTGAAATACACAGAATTTTAAAACCACGCTTATATGACAACATTCGTCTTGACGACATGAACAATAATATAAAAAAATATATATTCCAACTAATATAACATTTTGGAGATACCACGTACATAATTTTGCAAAAGTCACTTTTTTGAAAATTAGCTATAACTTGTGAATTGCATTGAATTTTCGACGGGAACTGCACACAAATACGTGTCCAAACAAAGACAACGATAATAAGAAAGAAACTCGATTTTGTCCCAATTCTACCTAAGTAGTTTTTCCTTACGATGTTTGCTTCAGCATTTAAACTCGGATTGGTTGACCGCTTCTAGCTCATAAGTGTAGATTCAAACCCCACCTCCTGTAATAATGAGCTTTAGAACTTGCAGACAGCCAGAAATCATCTCTTTACTGATTTTAAAGCGGCGTTCTATTTAACGCATCTTGGCTCCAAAATATCTTTTAAAATGAAGTTAATTAGTCTTTGTCAGCAAAGATTTCTAATTATCAATCGATCGGGTTTGAACACTAAATTTCGGAATTGTTGAACGTAATCGAATTTCTGTTGCTAAAATGCTTAGATTGCCGTGGACGACTTTCGGTCGAAAAGAAAAATTTACAAATGTGGTATAAATTGTTGAAAGTGGGCTAGAACAAGTTGAAAACGATGATCGCCCAGGGCAACTAACTATGGATAAAGGCGTTTTAACACGGATGGTGAAAGAAATAATTTTTGGAACGCAAATGAAAGAAAGAAACGCAAATGAAAGCCTTCTACAATTCATTCATATGTCAGACATCTTGGCGAGTTTAGAGGATTCGATAGAAGTTGTTGCAAAATGTCTTTTATGCTGAAGGCTTTGTCGTTTTCACTGCCGCATATTGGTGTATTGTTGTCAGACGGCGTAAGCCACATTTCATATATATTTGTCTAAACTTCAGCAGTTTAGACACTAATATCAATGTTGAATTTTGAATTATTTGGATAGGAAATGAATTTTTATGAACTGATTTCTTCGAAAACTTACTTTTTTTAAACTTGCCTTTTGCGTCCTAAACGTAACTTTTGTATTGTAAAATTCACTTCTTTTTTCTTCTATTTGTACGTAAAGTGTAGTTTTTGGATCACTATTGTGAAAGATTCAAGCTTGATTTACAGAGTGGTTACTTCACGTAACTCAAAATATTGTATAATACAGGGTGTCTATCGGGAAGGTTAACTACTTTGTTTTGTCGCCATTTTGGTAAACATTAGTCTGACAGTTCATATTTGGCAGTCGAGGAGTAGAGACGTGGCAAATTTATTATGGAAAAATATTCGATAAACCAACGCGTTTTAATCGTTAAAACATTTTATCAAAATCAATCATCGATTACTGTGACGATGAGAAAGTTACGTGAAATTTTTTGGGAGAAACAACGTGCCAACAAGACGCACTATTTATCGTGTAGTGAATGATTTGGAAGAAAGAGGGTCTGTAGCTGGAAGGGCCAAGCATGGACCACAACGTACTGCAAGATCGGCTTAAAATATTACTGCTACTCAAGAAAGTGTTCAAAACAATCCATCAACCTCAATTCGGCGCCGTGCTCAGGGACTTGGATTTCCATTTGTTTCCGTTTAAGATGCAGTTGGTTCAAGAGTTTCTTCCACAAGACCGTACACATGCCAACAGGATGTTACAGCTCGCCCATGACAACCCCGATTTTCAAGAAAAAAACATAATGAGTGACGAGGCACATTTTCATTTGAATGAATATGTGAATAAACAGAATAGTCGGTTCTGGGCAATGGAAAACCGTCAAATTATTCATCAGTCACCTTTGCATCCATTAAAAGTGGCAGTCTGGTGTGCAATTTGGTCAGGAGGAATCATTGGACTTTACTTCTTTGAAACTGAAAATGGTGTAACGGTAACTGTCAATGGGGAGTGATATCGTGATATGATTGAAAACTTTTTAACGCCACAACCTCATGCTTTGGGCTTGATTAACATGTGGTATCGACAAGACGGTGCCACATCGCATACAGTCAGGATTACAATGGAATTCTTGCGAGACCTCTTTCCACAAAAAGTTATTGCAAGAAATGGTAATGAAAAATATGCTCAAAAGGGCTCGCATTTGTTAGGCTAAAAGAGGCGGGCATTTATCTGATATTGTGTTCCATACATAATTGCCGACATTAATTAAAACATTTATCAATATAAGATCCATTCTCTTTCATTTAATCAAAAATTATAAACAAACAAAATAGTATACCTTCCCGACGGACACCCTGTATTAAATTTACATGGATAGCATTTGTAATAACGAAACGAAATGTAGTCCAAAGTTCCGGGAATGTAAAATGTTTACTTATCATATACAACCAAACTGGCGAGCTTCTCTTAGTCCCAATAAACGCTATGAATTGCGTCTAATCAAACCCTTTTTATTCTTTTCATCACTTGTAACTTACTTATGATCTATTCAAATGCAAATAATTTCTTATAAGCTGAGAAATTATATCATGAAAATGACAACTTTGAGCTTGTTCTAGTTTTGAAATAGAATACAACTCAGAAGTATTCCTTAACATTGTTTCGAGGATAGTTATCGTCACAAAACGCCATCCACAATACAATCCACAATTTTATTCCATAACAACAAAGGGGAAAGGTATCCGGTAGATTTGAGGATTTTCCGCTGTTCTTCCCGCTAATCGAAAATTATCTCTGTTAACTAAACACCACCTCTATACAATAACTAATCACATGTGATACAAACATTTTTTTTAGCTAAAAATCAAATATTCAATACTCATATAAATATGTTTTTGGGCGATTGATATTCATCTGCTGAAAAATCCGAGCTATGAAACTTAAAAACCGTCGATTAACGATTAAGGACCTTGGTGATGATGTTGTCTTTCCAAACAGGTCACTCAACTCCTTTTTAAAAGGTATTTTGAGTCTCAGATTCATCAAGTATCACCCAACATGAACAACATCAGCTTTTTTCGAAGAAGGCTGTCGCGTTAAAATCTGCGAAGAGATGATTTCCGGCTACCAACATAAAATAAGAGTTGGTGCTTGGATCTATACTTGTGAAACAACCGACCAACCGTGAGAATATCATGCCAGTTCAAAATCTGGAGTTAGGCCTAAAATATGGTGTCAAAGTCGCTCAAAAATTAGGGTTTTGCTTATCTGCAAGAAATCCTATTTAAGTTTTATGTGTTACTTGCGTAGATAGAATGGACAGAATAAGTTTCGTTTTTGCACCACGGTAATGTGTCATATCATATAGCATTGACACTTCACCGAAAATTTACCTAATTTCGCCCCATAACCACAGATTCAAGCACCGTTTTAACTGGAATCGCGCTCACTGGGGAGCGAGCGACCTCTAAAGGGATAAGTTTGTTATGTCCAGATTGAAAACTTTGAAGACAGTTAAATAGAATTAAACGAATAAAAAAGGAATGGGATCCACTGGGGTTTTACGTGAGTCTCGTCGTGAAGGCCTACCCACAATGTGCTTATCACACTGGACACATTACAATGCAATCCCCTGCTAAGTTGACATTGACACATTTATATAGGATTGAAGATTTGTACAGAATGTCTGCTACATTGAGAATATCAAATAATTTTTCTCTTTCTCTTCATTGTTTTGAAAAACAACACACTTTTATTAGGTTTGCTTAATAATTTTTAAAAATATTTTGATTTAAACAATGTCCACGTTCGACAACGTACGAGTATATGCGATATTGTTATTCATTGCCGCCAGGAAGTTTGCATCAAGAATTGTCTTAATTATCGATCGAATGCAATGCTTTGAATCATTCAAATGTGTTGATTTTATTTTGTTAGCTCTCTGTTTGCTATAACCCTTCAAGAAAAAATCAGATGCAGTAAAGTCAAGAGAGTTTGGGAGTAAACGGAATGTAGTTTCCTAAAATTAGCTTATTGGAGAACTGTCGTTGCAATTCTGCCATAACACCTTTGCATACAATGGACGAAATCACACTAATTATAAAAGAATATCTTTGCGGCATAATTCTGGAAAGAACAATTCCTTCAATATATTAAAACCACATTTAAGAAGCAACATTCATCGGTCAAATTATTCGTTCGTATATTTGCGTCCAATATCTGTCTAAACTACCGCTATTAATAATACTTTCTCTGTATGTTTTCAGAGCATAGGAAAAAATTGTAATTTTAACAGGTCCTGATTGGGCAAAGGGGCCAATGAACTATTAGAGATGCAAAAATTAGAGCTGCTATCTTAATAGAATGGGACAGGATCACAATAACGCACCAATGGACATAAATATTTAACAAATCGTTGCAATCGATCACGCAATTTTCCTACGCTCTATTGGATTATGTTTGGGAAAAGATGCAATTCAACATTTTGAGCGACTGTGGCTTATGAACTTTACTGAGTCCTATTTATGCCAACTCGTCAGAACAAATTGCAGCTGTATGCAGGCAGATTCTTCTGGAATCATTTACACTAAATAGGCACGAACAGCGAAAGACAGAACCTCTGAAGCGACGTACATATAAAAAAAACGCTGTTTGCAGCGTTTCTATAGCGTTTTTGGAGCGTTTTTGGCAAAATGACAAGTATCTACATTCATTTAGTCAAGAATATGAAAACAGAAGTTATATTTTTTTTGTATGTGTATGGCCAAGTAGAACAAAAGGAGAACAAATTTTATAAATTATGAAAGGATTAAATTGTTCTCTCAATTTTGAGACGTAGTAAGAAACGATACTGACCACAAACAATTTGGTGTAAATATAATACACTGACTATATCGGAGCAGCGGCGGATTTTGTCGCACTGTATAAATACGCCTTTGGAAAATGAACATTAAATATGGTTCATTTAGTATGGGTGTAGAAAAAGATACATTTTGAAACAAAACAAAAACACGCTCAAGCACTTAAAATAGTGAAAAGTATGTGCTAAAGGATATATAATTAGAAAATGGGTTGTGGCAAAAAAGGTGTATAGAGACCAAATTAATGGAGCGAGCGAAATAAAATGTTAACGATCGGCAACTATAGATTATACAACTGCCTTAAAAAAAAATTGGAGAAGAAGTTAGGTACTGGCCCTGCTATAAACAATTTTTAACGGCACCATTTTATCAACAATCGGATATACATCCGTCGCATCGCCCCAGTGTAAGAAAACATAATGTTATCTTATAATGCACCATATTTCGTATAGTCTCAAGTATGTTTAGATTTATACCAATTCGGTTCGCATTCAGAAACGGTTAATCATATAGATGGGTGATCTGGATGACCACTAGACATAGGGCAACATTTGTTGTCATCCTATTTACAGGAGGATCCCGTACAAGATGTCAATAGGCTAGGCTGAAGATAAGAAAAACTGTATTTTTATTTACTTTTTATTTTATTTTATATATTTACTATAAAATCTGAATCCTTAGTTCCAGAAATCTTAGTCTTAACTCATTTCATAGAAAGTGTTATTGACGAAGATTGATCTCATCTGATTTTTTGCTAAAACTGATAGATACTGGTATATATTTCATATTAAACTATAAATGAGTAGTTCCCTATTCATCGAACCACGAGTTTAAAGAACTCAACATTCAAATATTAGATTTAATAAGGAATGAATATTTTTTTTATCACAAATTGCTGTTTGTATCCTAGACCACAAAAATGTCATCAATATTATAAGGTTGTGTGAACAATTTGCTGTTAATATGTTTAGGTTATTGGCATCTTTTAAGAGAATGCCCTGCCTTTCACTTATCTCGTGTTGAAGGACCAAAATACTCCAACACCGGAAACCTTCGACAAAGAATGAGAGTTGCTAAAGATGACAACCAAACTATGGGCGATCAAACTGAGAGACAATCAAAACTTTGAGTGTCGAATTGCAGAAAATTCGCAAAAATTATAATTCTTTTCCACTTTCGTTGCATAATATATAATAATTTTCATTTTAGAAGCTCTCTTTTGCGGGGGTGAATCGTATGAGTCTCTTTTATTTAATTTTATTTGAAATAAATTGGATCAAAAGTAGGCCAGTAGTTTTGGACCTTTACACACACATAAAGCAATTTTGCCACTGTTAGAAGTTCGACGCCCATCAATTAGTAATTGTAATTTTATAAAAAAAATCGAAAAATGGGCAAAGCTCACCGACTCACTCCCCGGATACAAACATTTTAGTAGATCGAAAGATTGATCTTATAGTCAAGCAACCACTTAAGCCGCTATGTAGATGTTATATAGGAAATTGATTACATAGGTGTTATTTCAAAAACCCGGAAGACGGAAACTAATTTTGAATTCCTCATCATCTAATTAGCATAAATTCCAAAAATAGAATTTTCTTCCCCTGCGACCCAGGCAAATACTTTTTGTTTTTGCCAGCTAAATAATGAACTTGTTGTATTAGCGATACTTTCATGAAAGGAACAAAAATTCTGCAGTACTTAAAGACAAAATGTTTTCTTTCCTTTATTTGCTTAGTATTATGAATGAAGTAGCCCTGACGGTCGGTCGATAAGCGTAATTATGTTTTCACCTGGTTAAAACAATTTGACCTTTTGCCTTAGAACTCAAAATTTTATGGAAATACCCCTATTGTTTTGTCAACTCAAATATCTGCAATTGTTATAAGGATATTAACCCACCTGAAACAGCGACACACACACACACACACACACACACACACAAATGCAAAAATATAAATATAATAAAATGAACGACAACAACGGCCAACCATCCATCCATCTTATAAGTAAAGTAGCACGTAACTTGAGATCCTAATGTTTTATGACAGCGCCCATCAACATCTTCCATACAGCACAATAGTTAAAGCCTTTTCCTTGTTTAGCTGTTGTTATAGCTGACACGTTATGGCGAGGTCATAAGGACATCGAGGACATTCCAGTACAGTACAGTGCAGAGTCAGAGTCAGAGGTACAATGCAATGGAATGGGAGACACAATGCTATTGATGGACCTGATGTCCCTTCTGCAAATAACCAGTTTATTTTTATAAATGAACCACTGCCTTTTGTTTATGAAGGGAGTCAATCATAGCATTATTACCATTATGGACCGGTTCGACATTGGCAAGGAGGACTTACTTTTCGCTTCAGCACGTCCCTGCCACCTCTGCTCTTTTTCATACCTTTATTGTCACCTACAATTTTGTTCTACTTTAGAGTCTTGCCATGCCATCCGGCGAAAGTTGAAGATACGAGTATTTTTATGCCTCTCTTTATCATCCCTCTACTCTTTTGTGAAAACAATATTTATGCTGTTGTTGTTGTTTGTTATCCAAAGAGAAAAAGGCAGAGGGATGCAGGCAGACAAAAATAAATAAACTGTAGGATGGTTCGGCTATTTATTCATTTCACTGATGGGACTGCACTGGGTTTTTGTCGTACACATACGAGTACATCCATTAGTTAGTGCTATATTACGGTGGCCAACACGAGTATTCGTGGAACTACATTTTCTTATTTCAGAAACTAGCTTGGCTTTTCGAAAATGCAGATTTTTATAATTTTCTATTTCTACAAAAAAATAAAAACCAGGAGCAACCGGTTAATTTGAATCATTTTTAATTGAATACTGTAGGCAAAAAAATTAAAGAAGATCTTTTGGCTGAAATTGCGGCACTAGTCGTTTATGTATTATGACCAATTAAATCAAAGATGACATCGAAAAAATTGTATAGACCAATTTTTGTTTTTCAATTTTCTTTTTTTTACTTTGATTAGGAGCAACATCTGATGCGGTCACTTTATTTATTTTAATAGAACAAAATAAACGAAAATTGTTATCAATGGAGGTTAAAAGTGATTTCGTTGTTGAGGTGCAAAGGATAAAAGTTGAACGTAAAATCACATTTTGTGCTAAAGTAAAATTAAATACATGCCGAAAAATAGAAATCGTATTTGACATTCCAGTTTTTATCTGAAATGCAGTGAATTTTTTCATTTGACATCAGTTCTTTCATGGACTTCACCTAAAACTTAAATTTTAAGAAAAACTAAAAGCGGCTTTTATGAGAGCGGTCCCAAAAATAGCTGACCTGACATATAGATGGTGCCAGTAATATGAAAAAAATTATTTCGGTGGAAAGTGGCAGCCTTACAAAACATATGTTTAAGGTTCCAAGCGGCCACGTTACTTAGTATTTCTATACGGTCCATCAAAAGTAAACGATCGCAGTGAATTTGTAAGAATTGGAAAAATTGGTCACCGTTATGTATTATAATTCAGTATGCTCATTTGAATGTTCTAAGTCCAACCAATAGAGCTAAATCCTGCTCTGGAGGAGTTTGCTCCTTCGTTTACGACTGTAAAATTTTGGGTAGCAGATTTTAAACAAGGCCGTACGTGGTGCCAAGACGAACACCGTAGTGGTGGATGAACTGAGGTGTCACGCCAAACACGGTTAAGAAACTCCACAAAATGGTATTGGACTATCGTCGGCTGAAGGTGTGTGAGCTAGCTGAAATGGTGGGCATTTCAAAAAGTTCTATACAACGTATATTCACTGATGATATGAAGATGATGATTTGAAGCTGTGCGCAAAATGGGTGCCGCGCTTGCTGTTATAAATGTGAATAGTATTAATGATTCTGACATTACAACACTCAAACACGCGCAATTGTGGTTTCGTCACTTTTGTTTCGATAATTTTGATTTGGAAGATGCACCATAAAATAAGTCAGGAAGTTACACATTTCACAAAAAATTGTTTCGAATCATTTGGAATAAGGCTGGATACAAAAAGAAGCTCGATCTATGGGTGCCAAACGAGTTAACGCAAAAAAATCCCATGAACTCAATTTTGTTTGATCGCACATCGAAGAGAACATACTGCAGTAGAGTTTTGATGCATGCTTGGTGGAATTGATGAGGAATCATCTACTACAAGCTGCTTACCTACAACCAAATTCTCAATTCGAACCGGTGTTGTGAATAACTGTATCTGAAAGAAACAATCGCCCAGAAGCTTTGACAAATAGGAGAGGAATTGTGGGAGCAGTTGATAATATATTGTTACCTGTCAATCCCACCAAACACATAGCAAACTCTTTCTGACCGTCTTGGCTATCATTTTTGCTTGAATTTTTTTGCGTTAACTCGTGTGATACCTTATTTTCTCTTTGCTAGAGTCCGTCTTTGAAGCGATCTTAAGTAATACTGAGTCTAGCAATCACAAAATTGTCTGAGTAGTTTTTTAAGTACGAAATCGTATCTTTCTAACACCCTTTCTGGGATTCCATGCACTTTCACGCCAACGCAAAAGGACTTCGGTCAGCTCACCTGACTCAAGATTCTAAGGGAGTATTTATTGCAACGGCAAACTTAGAACTGCACTCACTGTTTGGTGAACGGTATATAAATTTCTTACGACTTAGAAATAGAATAATAAAAAAAGTTGATAGTATGTGCTAATACCACTGACCTGAAACCTGATCTGAAAAGAAATGTTAAAAAATAAAGACGATACCGAAAAATAGGCTATTTGTAATTTTTGTTGACTCATATTTCAGTTCACATGTGATGATTTATTATTACATCATGATGAACATTGGAATGTATTGAGAACGAATTTTCAAAGTGACTGCTGTATTGCGACGCTATTACATTGAGTTCTCTGTTTACGTTAGAGGACGGCGGCAACCGATATTTGTCAGATTTTCCAGGATCTTAACGGAATGCGTTACTCGACCCGAAGATGTGGAAAATATGCTGAAAATTGAATTGAAAGAAAGAGCAAGAAAGTTAGCATAAAAACTACCTGAGGCAGCCAATTAAATGAGGTTCTATGACATCAATAGTTTGAGCGTTTGGAAAAATATCAATTTTCATTTAATTTAGCGCATTTTTACAACATTTTTGAGAATTGGCTTTCAGAGCATGATGCATCTTTATTATTACAGAAACAGAGGATACAGAATAGAGGATACCAAAATTATACGTAATTAACTGTTATGGATAATGGATTTTTTTACGTGTATGTGAACAACATTAAACAAAAAATAATTTGTTGTTAAAATACATTTTAACAAATCAAAAAGAAAATTTAACAAATTTTTGTAGTCAAAATTATTTATGAAGTTAAAGTTCAAGAGATACGGGACCTCCCAAACTAACTTATTTGCAACTTGAATCAACATTTCTTTGGAAAATTTACTGGTTTAAACTGAGGTGAAAATTGAGCGAAACAAAACGAAATTTATTGCTGACAAAACAATATGTAAACATTCAAGACTCGATATTATTAAAAAATTCACAATATCAAATATTTTCCCGAAGGTATATACACATGTGGTCAAAATAATAAGTACAACCTGTATATTTTTTAAGGCTTTTAGACGAAAATTTATCTAAATTAAAAGAAAAAACAATTACTAATTTCTTTTATTATAACATTACAAATAAAATAAATACTAAAACAATAACAAAAATTAAATTCAGTATTTTTCAAAATGTAAGAAATTAATCAAAAAACGCTGGACAAAATAATAAGTGCATTTAGTTAAAATAAGCAAAAAAGTAAAAAAAAAGTCAAGTTTTTTCTGCTAAATTGGCTGAGTTTCGTTAATAGCCGGTATATCTACCTTTATTTTCAATTATTTTGTTGACTCTTTTTGGCATGCTGGCAAAAAGCTTCCTGCAGGTTTTTACTCGTATTTCATACCAAGTTTTTTGAACAAAATTCCATAACTGATCCTTATTTTTCAGAACTTCCTTTCCAATTCTTCGTTTCAACTCTCCCCAAAGATTTTCGATTGGATGTATGCTCGAAAATTGACTTGGCCAGTCAAGAAGCGCAACATTAACCAATCCTTTACCTACTTAGAAGTAGTCTTCAGATCGTTATCCTGCTGGAATGTCCATCTAAGAGGCATATTTTCCACAGCATAGTTCAACACCGTATTTCCCAAAATATCTTTCTAGTGGAATCTGGTCATAGCGTCGGTAATTCGATGTATCGGACCGACAACATACCACGAAAAACAACCCCACACCATAATATTGCCACCCCCGTGCTTGACCGCCTTCTTTGTAAAGCGAATATGGAATTCCTTCCCTTAGGGCGTTGAACACTCCGGGCACACTTGTTTCCAAATACTTTAATTTTTGTATCACCGCTTCACAAAATGTTTCGCCATTTTTTTCACCGTCCCCTCGGGACCAATTGGAATGACTTCTTGCAAACGCCAATCTAGCCTTTAAATTTTTTTTTTTCTAAGCAAAGGAACTCTTCTGACTATCCGTCCTGGTAAACGTGCTTCTTGTAGTCTACGATGAACCGTTCGCGATGAAATTACATTCCCAATTTCTGCAGAAATCGCTCTTGGAGACACAAACGGGTCCCTCCTCGCAAGTGTTACAATGCGGATATCTGTTATTTTTGAAATTTTTTTGGGTCTTCCGCGAGTTTCGGCGGGCTTTTTAGGCTTTAAAGCATTTTGTACAAAAAATAGCGACCGATTTATAGTTTCTGCCATAGAATGAAAACTTTGGCCACTTTCTCTTAGTCTTGAAACAATTTTTCTTTCCTCCGCAGAACAATGACTTTCGATCCATGGCTGATTTTTTTACTATATGTTTTGTTATGAATAAAGTATAGTAAAATAACTGGAATTTCCAAACAGACTACAGCAGGCTGCGAAAATATTATTTATTTACTATTTTGAACAAGTACTGAAATCACACCTGAAAAAAACTAACTCATAATGAAAACAACGGGGAATCCCCAGTTTTGTTTTTACTTTTAAAGGTATTACCATATTAAAGTTATTTAAACGAAAAAGAATTGCCATGTTTACTTTCCGTTAAAGTAACTAAAATTAAACATAAAGCAGAAACAAGCAGGTGTACTTATTTTTTCGACCAGATGTGCATGTTATTATTCCTTCAACTTTCCATTTCTTTATGGAGAAAAGAAGTCTGTTTACAAAATATCCTATTTTTGCTTTCGACTTAGTCTTAATAACGTTTGGTGCAAAAGAAACTAACACGTCAGTTAATTTTCTTACAAATTGACTCTTAATATCTCGAATATCGGAGGAATTTTGTGTAATGTCGATAGAACTTTTTGCTCTGCTGTAAAATTTGTACTGTGTTGTCAAAATACTCTAGGATTTTTAGAGGCCTAAAATCACAGTTGTCTTGGGAATGTCAGACAACGAGCCATCCTAACCATCCGCCAAGCATATCTCTGTGACTTGCTGAAATTGTTGTTGTTCTTGTTTGCTCTATTATTGTACTTATTATTATCCTGTACTCAATGACGTCGAGTGTTTTTAGGTCAAAAAATATGGTTTGAACTTTCGTTGAAAAGTACGAGTTATTGACTACCCCTGAAAGGGGCTAAATGTACCGAGAAATGTTAAACAACAAAATGATTTATCGCAGAAAAAGTGGCAATAAAAATTCTATAGATACTCTAAGATATTCTTCACTCTATGGTGAAGATGTTTGCTTTTAGCCAAGTGTATCAGTTATTTAATGAGGGGTGAAATAGCGCTAACAGAACATCAAGCGTATAAAGAACCCTCATAATATTAACAATAAACAAATTAAAGTATTAGTTACAGTAAATAGCATATGAAAAATCAGGGAAATGGTGAGAGGGGGATGCAATAAATTTAAAAACTTTAGGAAGAGGTTTGAATTAATGGCTCTAAACTTAAGCATAATGTTGACATTCAAAACGATATGTTTGTATAGAGGGAGGGTAGGAGTTGCTACTTTCACATATTATGTATTCTCTGGAAAAGTACATTAAGCAGCGGTCACTTTGCGGTCGGAATGTATAGATATTTTATCTACAATTTGGCTTCTACATAGAATGTAAAATTGTTACCAAAAACTAACATGTGGTACAAAAACGAATGTAAACCATAAGAAACATTTCAGGAATTTTAGAGATGAATTAAGCATGTTGATATTACTCGAGCTAATCTTTACCGGAAACAATGAAAATTGACCAGTAGTAACGTTTTCGTGACCTGAGTTTGACCAATAGCGTAAAAGCATCCCCAATTCTGGTAACCCCCATTTAAAATGACTGATTTGGCAAGGATCGCTAATATACATATAATGAACTACAAAAACGTTGTTTCGTCTGCGCATTCGTATATCCCATAGAAGATTCTTCAATATTCGAGCTTTTCGCTATTTAAACCATGCGCCAAGCATGTCTCCATTAGATGGTGCTTCGAAAAGTTTGAAGGGACTGGTGTAGTAGTGGAAAACCCAAAATCTGGGCGATCAAAGCCATCAAGAACGGTATAAAACGGAGAGAGGGTTAATCAATCTGTTCGATCAAAGATCATTATTATGCCATATTTTGTACAAAAATCTAAAGTTGCATCCTTACAAAACGCAATTGATGCAAAAATTAAAGCTCCAGGATGCCATTCAGAGGCTTGAGTTTGTAAATCAGACAATATTCATTTCAACGTTTACAACGGCTTTCTGGATCGACTGATCCAGTAAATATAAATTTTCTTTCGAGACACTTTGTTTTTGGTTTAGGGTTTGTTTTAGGGTTTGTCATAAATTTTTAAATATATTTTCGACCTCTCTAAAATATAGAATTCTGTATTTTTTTTTTCTAAATTCTAGTTTAGAACCATTATCACAGTATACGAGTAATGAAACTCAATAAACAATAGCTTGAAAAACTGGGAATATTTTTCTCATTTCTTCTAGATTGCTTTAGTACTACACTGGGATTGTAATGCGACGTACTTAACACATTAATTGATTTCAGCAAAATCGCTGTCCGTACTCCAAAACAAATGATCGTTACATTCATCGCACATTTTTAAATTTCTATTTTTTCCCTATATTATTTTTGCATTGGAAATGATATTACTTTCTTTTCTATTACTCTAATGCTAATGAAGAGATTTTACTAATCATTATTTGAGGTTATGACTCTTAACTGAAAGGTTTTTTTAAAAACACTTGATTCGAGTCTCTTCCCCCCAAAATTTTTTGCAGACTAAAGTCAGCCGGCGAACATATATGTAAGGATTGAATAGAGAACAACTGATGAACGCCAATTCATATAACATGTAGTAAACAAATTTATAATTCTCCCTATAGATGGCTCTTCTAGTCTGTACCTCGCATTGTATAAGTGCTATCGGGTCACACTAGACGACGTTAGAAAATGAGATTTCGTACTCAAAAGATCTATGGCGTTAGAAAGGTGAGATTTTTGTGTGAGCATTAAAAACGAGTACCAACAAAGAGAAAATGCGCCATATTTATTCTTTTCACGAGGAAAAAAAATCCGGGAGACCTTGTTTCCCCCTGATAAAATTTAACGGTATTGCCAACTTTTCTTGTATTGATTTCCAATACAATTTCCGGTTGGCGTTGCTGATGAAAAATATTTACCTCCAAATTCCACGATCAGTTTTTTGTATGGAGTTCATCATGGAAAATCTGCTACTATGCTGAAAATCATGAAAATCAAAACGCGAGCAAGGTGGCTGAAAATGTGAACAGTGTATATGGTCCTGATAATGTAAAAGCTAATCGCGCTTAATTTTGTGCGCAAAAATGCACTACGCTCTTTAAGGCCAATTGTCGAAAATGCCGATAAAATAATGGTAAATAATGGATAGTTCAGTCCAACTATGATGTATGCACTATCTCGACAGCCCATGAGCGAAACAGTGCACCAAAAACTGTTTAGAATCGTTGCAAAAAAGCTAGAGACAAAAGGAAGCTCAATAACGGGTGCCACACGAGTTAACGTCAAAATAAACCTCATGGGCAGGATTCTCATCTGAGAACCGTAACTGAATCGCAACAAAATCGATCAATTTTTGAAACGTATGGTGACAGATAATGAAAAGTGGGTCACTTACGACAACGTCAAACGATTTTGCGGAGTATTTTTGGTAGGACTGGCAGCAAATTATCACCTATGAGGGGTTCTCCCACAGTCAAATTGCTGTACTGTCAACAATTGGACCCTCCGACGGAAGCAATAGCCCATAATCGGGTAGCTTTGGCCAATAGTAGAGGGATTTTACTCCATCAGGATAACGCTAGACCACATACATCGATTGTGATTTGCCAGAAGCTCTTGACGCTTGGTTAGGAGGTTCTCATACACCCATGTTATAGCCCAAAATCGAAACCAAATGATTACCGCATGTTCCTGTCTATGGCAAATGATTTGCTAATAAAAAAAATTCATGTAGAAATATTCATACCATGACCATATAATTATGTGCAGAAAATAGCAGATTGTGGATGTCCCTCCTTCTGTGCTGTTGTTATCACTAATGCAGGATTCCTGCATCAATCATCTGGAATTCGTCTCTGTCTCCAGTCACTGTCTATGATACAAGTTTTCACTGACTGTTACATGTAGATCTGTAAACATTCTTTAATTGCAAATTCCACATTGCTTTCCTAAATTTGATTTATATTTCAACAAATATCTTCCACATTTAATTTTGAACTAATTGAAAGGTGATAATCAAAACTTTCATCCATTTTGAATTACATTGCAAGTGATCCACAGTGGTGGAATGCGATGATTAGATGCAAATACCAGCAGTCAAGCGGGCAAATTTAAGGCGTTTCTAACAATCAACTACCCAGTCTATTTATACACAAATTAGTTGGCCTTTTATATTACATTTATGCAATAGCACTAACTTATTATCACCTACTCTGCAGGGAATGTAGTCTCTACACATCTCCGTTCGATTGGAGTATTGAACGAACCCTCTAAACTTAAGCTTTAAACTTTTCCGTACTCATAAATGCAATCAAGTGAATGTAGGCCAAATATTGTCGATCAGAAAGGCGTAATTAAAAATTTCAATGTTTTTTTCTGTTTATGATTTTAATTAGCAAAACCCCAGCAACAATGTGGGATTTCTATACTTCCGTTAAAAAAATCCTCACGGAAGATTAAAATGCTTCAGTTTTTAGATATTCATCGATTTTGGGCGTTTTAAAGGCAGCTGGCTGGACAGAGGAAAGCAGATGGCTATTTTTAGTTGCTGTTGTGATATTAGTTAAAATTGCTACACACGCCACTCGGTACGCACAGTCACGGACACAAAGGTACACACAAGCGTACACACTCGAGGATATTTTATAATATCTGCAGGCGTTTGAGGCATGTCCATCTATTGTTTACCTGCTGTATATTCATTATTCGTGTCCACTACATGAATTCATAGCATTTTGTTATTCAAAATCTGGTGAACGCAGGACAAACTTCGCGAAAATGGAAAAAAAAA
>JAHXMU010000102.1:157327-189393 GCA_019455685.1 Philornis downsi | reverse complement strand
GGCGGTACGTTTACCATATGCCTAAGCTTGACTCATGACGTTTAGGTTATGGCAGAATCGGCTAGCACTTACGCTGGCACCATCTATTGGCAAACAGTGAACCTAATAATATATTTGACAGAGAAATTGTAATGAATGACCTTTTCGAGTTTTTATTGACTTTTAGCTTTCATGTATTCCACATTTAGAATACATTGTAAGCAAAGCAAATTCTCAACTAGGTTTCTTGAAAAACAATGCTTGAGATTTCAAAGACCAATTCACATTAAGGATATTATATTTTGCATTTATGCGATCGCAATAAGAATATTGTGTGATGTACGAGAAACGCCCACAACATGGCAGAGGCAGGAAAAAGTGATTCTTCAGCATAACAACGCTGGGCCTCACATGCCCAAGCCCGTTAAAACCCACCTGGAAACTCCGAAATGGGAAGTCTTACTCCATCCGCCGTATTCTCCAGATATTAAGCCGCCTGATTATCACTTGTTCCGTTCGATGGCTTGGCTGACCAAAAGTTCCACTCATATGATGACATCAAAGAATGGCTAGAATCGTGGAAATCCTCAAAAAATTAACAGTTTAACGTGACGAAATTCGAGCTTTGCTAGAAAGATGGGAAAAATAGTAGCTAGCGATGGGCAATACTTTCAATGAATCATTTGTAAACATGGTTTCACAATAAAGTTGCATAATAAAATGTAATATTTGTAATTATTTAATACTTTTCATGCGTAATTGTTAAAATTTTACACTAGGCAAAATTTAATTCCGTACTATAATACACCACCAACGCAAAAAAAAAAAAACTATTAATATCATTCTGAAACAACTTGCAATCATTTAGATTTTGAACAATAGAATATAACTTTAAATCGTCAGCTTAGAACAAGACATTACAAGATTTGAACACTGAAGGAATATTGTTAATAATTAATAAAAATAAAAGTGAGCCAAGATGGCTACTTTGTGGTACAGACTTTAACGAACTTAACATATTTGAATGAAAACATAACATTTTCAGCTTATAAATTAACACGTCATCATTAAATACTTTAATAAAATCTGTAAATAACACATCAGAATCCCACTTGCTAAAGCAGTAATGCAAGGCTACATTTGTGGCCTTGGATTTGCCATGTTGTTGTGTATTTATGCTATTTTTTGCAATAAAGAATTTTAATTTATTAATTTATTTTAAATTATTTAATTTATTACTAACCAACTTATCTATCAATTACCAACAGCTGATAATTCAACCACAAATCTATAACTGGTGACAAAGTCCTTTTGATATCTTCAATTCTTGTAAAAAAAAACTCCTGTTCAGAGCAATCTGTTAAAAATTGTAGTAAGAGGTATTGAAATACCCGGTGCACATTCCCTCTCTCTTAAACCCATCTAAAGAACGCATAGCCTCAAACACTTCACTTACATCAACAAACTCCAATTGACCGACGTCAAACAGATCACGTGAATGCAAAAAATTCTGAATGTTGGCAACTGTAGTTACATAAGCTAAACTTTCTGCAGCTTTTCCTAAAGTGGCTTCGTTTATCGCTGTTATAGAACTATTTTGGAAAGAGTTGCTATTTTTTAAATGTGTTGAGTGTGCGAAGACAACAACAGATTGAATTTTTGTCATTTGGTGTCAAAAATATTTACATACATTTTATTTGCGTTAAAAGTGTTTACACAGTATTAAAAATTAGTTTATTACTCATACAAGTTGTAGCATTATAAGAACATTAACTAATATTTAATTGCACTACTTTTAGCATCGATAACTGCTTGGAATCCGACGCAAAGTGATTTAATTAAATAATGAAAGAATGGAATAGTTAGGCTTACCCATATTTCTTTAACTTCTTTAATTGTATCACATCGGTTCTGAACTTTGTTATTGGGCAGTGACTGTTTCATAAAAGTCCAAACATTTTCAACGAGTTTAAGGTGCAGGCTTTGAGCTGGCTTTGAGATGGGCGAGGTAGAAGAGTCTGATTAACGTCGCATAAAAGTTTTGTAGGCAACCGTCCCTTGTGACACGGATGCTCTGTCATGTTGTAAAATCCAATAGGTAGTAGGAACAAAACTATTCAAGTATCCGGATTGGTTCAGAGTACCTTCAATGTGCACGAGCTCTCCGTAACCCCAAAACGTAAGCGAATCATCCTCGAATCGATTCAGAGGCTGTACTATCAATCTGCGTAGATTTTGTGGTAAATGCGTGATTTTTTTCCAAATGGAGCTGAAATGACGACTCATCTATCCACAAAGCGTTAAGCCAAAACTCAATTGGCTTTTTTTAATATTTGTATATCTTTAACGAATACAAGACGTTTCGATTCATTGGCTGAACTTATCAATTACTTGGTAGCTAACAGTCCAATCCTCTTTCTATTGGACGAATTTCCGTGAATCTGCTTTTTTGGAAGTAAATTTTAAACAGTTTTCCGTGAAATTTCGTAAGATTCTGCAAGTTCAGAAGCTGAAGTACTATTCTTAAATTAGGTAACAATTTCTACCCTTATTTCAATATTTAGTTGCTTTATTTTAGCCATTTTAACAATCTTTTATTACAAAAAATCATAACTTCTAACTTGTATGGAGCATAGATACTTTTGACCCAAAAAGAATGTGTGTAAATAATTTTGAGGCAAACAATGCAGATGCAAGTGGTTGCTTCAATAGAAAACGTAGCGTTAAATTTCAAAAATTTGTGTTGTTGTCTTCACACATTCTATATATTCCAAAAAAAAATTTTAAACTTCAATAATTTTAGATTTGTTCCAATACTTTTGACTATGGCTCTATTTGCTAGAAAAATCGCCCTCCTTAGGATACAAACTTACAACCTTTCTAGTCGCTGCCAAACGCACTACCAACACGAAGAACAACACAAGACATGAATTGAGACCGAGCAGATTTAATGTTCCATATTTCAAATAGACGCAGTCCATTTTCCTTTGCGTTAGAAGGTCTGCTATTATCGCTTCATCCAAAAGTCGTAGAGAATGTGTATCGAATATTTACGATACAAAAAGGATGGATTCTGTAATGCTAGCTTCGAGAAGGAAAAGCAAAAAGTGTGGTGAATCCACAAAAATATCCTCTATCTTATACTCGTATAGCGAAGGCCTTATAAATTACGCCTCGAAACATTTGGCCGAACACCAACCAAACAGCATGTCTGTGTATCGTGAATCGCGCATCATGTTGAACGAATTTTTGGTTTGTTTCTTTTGTTCCTCCTCGACTGACCATTAGAATTATTTTAACAGGACAAAATTCATGGTATTCAATGTGAGGCAAATAGCCGACACAAGTGAACTTCGAATTAGACTCCTGCCGTATACGATATAGCAGACTATAAGAGGCCGCCTAAATCAGTCAACACTGATTTGGCTAGAATTCCGAAATAATTTGTGTAATACAAGGTGGCGCATCAATTGTGCTACAATAAGAAATTCATATTACTTATTTTTAATCAATGTTCTTCACTTATTATTATTTTTTTTTTTTGTGGAAAATTTGTGTGTGGAAAATTCAATTTTATGTTGTACTAGCCGACCCGGCAAACGTTGCTTTGCCTTCAAATTTTATTTTTATTGGAAATGTTTCATTGGCAGGAGCAGAAATAATTGCTTTTTAATTTGTGGTTTGTATAGGAGGTACCACTCCCCACTGTCCAATCCCGCCCATATTTGCAGCAGAACTTAATGTAATGTGTACACCAAACCGATGTACCAAATTTTGTTCAAATACCGTAAGCAGGAGCAGAAATACTTGATTTTTAATTTTTTGTTTGTATGGGAGGTACCACGCCCCTTTGTCCAATTGGACCGAATTGTAAATCCAAACCATCCTGGGCACCACCCAGACGCATATACAAAAATTTATGCAAAGCGGTCCAGCCGTTTTGGAGTTTTAAGCATCGGAACAAACCACGATTCATTTTTATATATATAGATAATTAATTGGTTTTAAAAATGATAGACCATAACTAACTTCTGTGCTCATTCACGCATAGGCGACACCTGATCAAAAAATTATTCATTGAGGTCGAAGGGGTGACGTCGCGATCCATTCAATTATAGTTTTATTGGCCTGCTTCAATTCAGTCTAATTCCTTGGTTTCATTTTGTACACCTTTTGCTTAAAATAACCCCATAAAAATAAAAGTGTGGTGCAGTCAGGTCAATTGACATTAGGGGCCAGTTAAAAGTGGAGTTTCCGGATATTAATTTGTGTGGGAATTTTCGTTGGATCTCCGCCTTAACCCGTCCGGCTATGAGTGCAGTTTCTTCATTTTGCTGAAACCAAATGCTGTTGAAACAGATACGTCTTTGGCGCAGTTCTGGGTAAATAAAAAACTCCTTCAACATTTTTAAATAACGGTCGCCATTGATATTGACATTGTGTTTGTAGCACGATTCGTGCGCCACCCTGTACAAAGGCTTTTCCAAATAGAATGTACCTATGATGAAGAGGTATAAAACAGGCTGTATGAGATACTAAAGAAATTATTTTTAATTTGAAAATCCCATGAACACTATTATGCATTGATTATAACATCATTCAAATGTCCGCTACGACTTCGCTCGTTTTGATTGATACAGGAGGTTAAACTTTCAATGACTCTGTGGCATAGATGTTATTCATTTTGAGCGGTAGCCTGGATTATGTTGACTTTGAGAGCTTTGACTAATAGAGACTTACTGGTACAGTCCTGCGTCTTCAGAAAACCTCACACGGAAAACTCTTCCTCTTTACTTACTCATCCGCTATTCGGATAGTGGTGATCGTACAATGGAAAAATCTGGCAGAGTCCATTTGTATTGTCTTGATGACAAATTCACGTCCGCTCAGAGAGAAGTAATCAAAATATCAGATCGTTCCGTTCCGCTGGAACCACATGTCGTCCATACCCATATGATTCGATGTGGGCCAAAAGAAATTGGTTATCATTGAAGTGTAGTTCTCGCCTTTGGGGACCATCGTCGTTTTAAAAGAAATGCGGACCAATGATGCCGCCGACTCAAAATCCACACCAAACGGTCACTCTATATGGGTTGACATCGTCCTTAATGTAATAATTTTGTTTACTAAGATAGCCATTCATTCGAAAATGCGCATCATCAATAGAGATTATTTTTCGGCCAACTTTGAAGGCCTCCCTCAAACGCTTCGAAAACCAGTTACCGAACAAGTAGCCTTATCTATGGTTCTCGTCTTTGAGTTTCTGATTTTAATTGATGTTGGTTGTACTGATCGCCACAGTTTTTCAACATCGGCCTCTGTAATTAATATGAATTATCATTAAAAATGATAAATGTGGAAATGACAGAAGAACAATGACATATTTTTGAAAACAAGAGACTAGCAATTTACCACAATTTAAAGTTTTTGGAAGAAAATATCTTTAGAATATTATGAGTTAGGGAGGGACTCGCCCACACAAATGATATTTTATTGTCAGATTATTAAATTGTAACCAGTAATCTGTAATTGTAAACACCTGTTGTCACCATTGTAAACGTTACAAATCTTATTTAATACAATTAGAAAAAATGGTTCCTTTCAAGAGATGGAGTGTTTCATCATCCTGTAGAGTTTGCTGTTCTGAATGCCCAGATCCTTATCTAGGAGTGCTTCATACACTTCAAAATATAGAACATTATTTTGGAAGACATGATTTTTTCCCTACACAACAGAGTGGGTATTGACGTTTCATCTGTAAAAAATAAGAAATAATCATCTAAGATCACATAAAGTATATACCTATATATTATATATTTTCAACCGATTTCTTTGCATTAGGAGGCTGAAATTTAACGTAAAAAAAGTTTTAGAGACATAAACAGATTACTTTCGAATTTGTACGACAATTTTGTCCATACAAGAGTTGAATACAATCCTAAAAATCTTACGTTATTCATGTATAAAAAATATATATCCTTGCATCCCATAAGTGAGGTGTAGAAGAGTTTCTCACATTCCGTGAGTTCACACGCATTCTTTTTGTAGATTCACTCAACGGAAACTACAGTTTAGTGACGATTCCGAAGCATTTACTTGACTTGTCTACAGTATTTGTCGGAGACACATTGAGGTGCCTGGCACTCAAATCATGGTAGATGGTTATGTCGGGTCTCAAACCCATCACCATACGCATGATAGTCGCGTGTTGTAATCCTCACCTGAGAGCAGTATCTGAATTCTTATGTTTTTTAACGGACTGATAATAGGCGTGGTTATTAAAAGATGCTACGAAAATACCGTAGCACATATTATGAGTGATAACAATGCGGTTTTGGCACGCACTCTTATCATATTATCATATTACATATTATTAATATTAATAGTCAGCCACAAGTGTGAGCGTAGTTAATTAAAAATACTTAAGATGTGTTTTCCTGTAGAAACAAGAGAAGTCTATTTATTTGCCATGAAAAGAAGGCACTTTTGACACACCCATTCATTTTATAAAGAACCGCTTAATCGCTTATCACATCAGGTTCACAATTCATGGTAGAAGATCCGACATGTCCGAACGTTTTTGACTTCAACATATGTTTGGGCTTCTGTGTGGTAGCACGCCGTACGGTCCTTTTACGATTAGAAGAATATTTTGGGAGAAAATCTGGTTTCAAAATGCTCCAGGGAATTTCGAAATTTTAGTCGTACGAAACCAGCTGACCACAAAATTTATGTTCTTTCTTGGTGTAGGAGACAATGGCACATTAATTTTCTTATCAAATCCCAAAAATTGCAGACTTCATGATGTTGCATTTTCATAATTTGATCGTTATTTTAGGATCTTTCTGCGATTGACCATTTAAATTAGGAAGTAATCACATTTCAAACTCTCTGTAGAAAATTGTCAACTTCTAAATTAATAAGCATCAGAAATACGAAATTTTTGTGCAATTTGATACTTAATTTAGGGGATAATAACAGTTGAATTTTTCCATTATAGCCAAAAATCTGTTTAACTCAAACATGAAACTTGAAATAAATCACAGTTTTGCACCGAATGTCATAAAAAATTTCTGACTTTTTCGATCTGAAGACAACCGAATGATCTTTTTTTTTTTTGTCGATCATTTTAGTGGTCAGCCAGACCGTGTGCCATCGAACGGAACAAGTGATAATCAGACGGCGCAATATCTAGAGAATATGGCGGATGAGTTAAGACTCCCCATTTCAGCGTTTCTAGGTTGGTTTTAACGAGCCGAGCGTTGTCATGCTGAAGAATCACTTGTTCGTGCCTTTTCGCGTATTGTGGGCGTTTCTCGCGCAGAGCTCAGCTAAATAGCATTAATTGAAGTCGATATCGATCCCCAGTGATGGTTTCGCTTGGTTTGAAAAGCTTGTAATAAATATCACCGACCTGGTCCCACCGAATACAAAGCATAACCTTCTCAGCGTGAATATTCTACCGAATCGACGACGTAGAAGCATGACCGGGCAGTCCCCATGACTTTCTTTTCCTTGGATTGCATTTGTCATGAATGCATTTGTCATCACCAGTTACAATACGATGAAGAAACCCCTTCCTTTTTTGTCGCTGAAGCAGTTGTCCAAAGGCGAAAACACGGAGCTCATCGTCTCTTGGCTTCAACTCAAAAGGAATATAAATTCCTTGCTTTTGAATATAAGTTCCAACGCTTGCAATCGCTTGGAAATGGCTTAGCGGGTAACTTCTAATACTGAAGCAAGCTCTACCTGCGTTTGACACGAATCCCCATCAAGCAATGCCATCATTCAGTGACTTCAAATGTTTTTCGTCTTCATTCACGCGAACGGTCGTCAACATCAAAATCCCCATCTTTAAAGCGATGGAGCCGAATCTCGACACGTTGTTTCCCTTAAACCAGCATCTATGTAAACGTTTTGAAACTCTCGATGAGCTTCAGCCCCCATTTTCTTCGATTGAAAGAAGAAAATCAATACCTTAGCATATGACGATTATTTGGCACAAAATCATCCATATTCACACTACAAAAAGAATATGAGGTCAAAAGAAAATCGGTATTGTGTCGAGGCGGTATGTTTACCATATGTCTAAGTTTGGATCATGACGTTTAGGTTATGGCGGAATCGGCTAGCACTTACAGCTCACGCCATCTATTGGCAACCTAATATCATAGAATAGCAGGTGCAATTTCCTATGAAGTCCTTAGGTTCGTCGATCTCAAAACAATTGGTGACAAATCCGTTTCACAATTTCTTAGCGATTACCAGCTTAATTAAGGCTAAATGCACATAAAATGACTTTTTCTGAGAAATATCTGTGAGCTCTTGGGGAATTTCTGGGAATTCTTGAAGAATGCCCTGAAATCAGATATGATATCTTTACTTTTGTAATGACACGTTCAGCTTAAGAGAAACTTACATTTTACGTTTTCCTAGAATATTCCGAGTTTCCATTCCATACTAAATTAACATTCTTTATACGATTATCATATTAGTTTAGGAAATAAATTAAGATAAAAGAAAGAAAGAAAAGACACATAGATAAAAGAAAAAGGAAAAAAATGAATGAATGAATTTGCTGCTATCTTTATTACTATTTAATTTTCAAGTTTACAAATGCGTTGTCGAACATATTACAATATAAAAATGTACTGTATTCCGTCTTCAGTGTTGGAAATCAAGACAAAATAGGGTTGGCGTGGCCATTTAAAAAAATTTTTATCGTGTAAAAGCATTTAATTTGAAATTTCACGACCAGTTTTTTATATGGAGTTTCACCGTGAAAAGTCAGCATACGAGTACTACCAGTCCTCAGTGTAGAAGTTTTTCTAAGAATTTCGAACTCTTGCTTAGGCCTGCACAATCTCCGATCTTTTTACTTTTTTTTTACTTTTACCTGAGATGAATACTTTCACTATCACTCTGTTGTCCATGCAAGCGTTTACTTATATTCCACCCAAACCACTGTCATTTCGGACCGTCCGAATGTTTAATGTTTCCGTAATTCTATTAGCATTAATGATGGCTTTCTGTGGAGTTTGGTCCTTTCAGCCGCAATGGTTGTGCGACTAACTCGCTCTCAAACAAACACACACACACACTTATAGTACATCTGCGAATTGTTTGCGAGTTCATGACATGCTTTAGCGCAATTTATAGCGAATTTTTAAGCTTTGCGTGTGGTATGTGAGTACGTATATTTATAAGTGTGTTGTTCCGCTTTTATTCACATATCGTAAGTGTGAAAGCACGCCTGTACGTGAGTTCGAGTACTTGAGCACTGTTGATAGTGTAGATGTGCCTTAATGTTATGATTTATAAATTATAGGCAATGGCCGCATATTGTTCTGTGTGACTAAAAACACCAGTGGATGTGCAAAGGATTTTGATGTTTTCACCAAGATATGAGTTGGTCACATTTATTATGGTCACCCAGAGGAAGAGCCACCACCACCACACACGCCCAATAATACTACAACGATTATCAGATCAAAAAGTCACAACATGGTATTTCACGCAAGGTACAAACCAAAAATATCCTAATCCTAAAGGTAAAAACATATCCCGACAACAAAACAGCGATGCAAAACATAGCCACAGGCGGGATAATTTCATATTAAAACTATGCACGAGGTCGGTCCCAAAACTAGCCGACCTAGGAAAGGAGTTGGGAAAAATTTCCTTTATTTTTCAACATAATCTCCTTTTAAATCGAAACACTTTTTACAGCGACACTTTCGTAGCTTCTACTCTATTTTTAGTAAGAACTGACAAACTCCTTAAAATAACCATCAACCGCAGACTCCACCTCTTCATTGTTGGCAAATCTTTTACCGCCGAATCATTTTTTCAGGTTTGGAAATAGAAGATAATCGAAGGGAGCTAAATCTGGCGAATAAGATGCGCGACGAAGCAATTCGAACTTTAATTCATTCATTTTGTCTATCGCAATAGTGGAGAATTGCAACATTTTTCTTTTCACCAAATGCGCCCTTTTTCCATAATTTCGTCACCTAAACGCTGCAATAAATTATCATAATATTCGTCGTTGATGGGTTTGCTTTCTTAAGATAATCAATAAAAATAATTCTATGGACATCCCAAAAATCAGACGCCATGATCTTGTCTGCAGATAGTACCGTCTTCGCTTTTTTTTGGACACGATTCTTCCAATCATGTCCACTGCTTTGGCTGCTCCTTTGTCTCAAGTGTGAAGTGGTGGGCCCATGTCTCATCCATGGTTATAAACCGATGCAAAAATTCAGCTTTATTGCAGTGAAACATCGCCAAACACTCTACTGCAACACATTCACGACGGTGTTTTTGGTCTATTGAAAGTAAGCGCGGCATCCATCCCATCTTCAAATTTGCGGTCAATATACGATGTGTAGCACTTTTTGAAATGCCTATTATTTCAGCTAGCTCATGCATCTTCAGCCGACGATCATCCATTACCATTTTATGAATTTTCTTAACCGTCTCTGGCGTGGATATCTCAATTGGTCGACCACTACGAGGTTTGTTTTGGCAGCACGTAAAGCCTTTTTTAAAATCTGCTACTCGATATTTTACAATCGTAGATGAAGGAGCAATGTGGAATCTAGCTCATCTTTAACATTAGTTGAACAGAATGGAAATATTGAATTTCATAATGGTGACTAGTTTGTTTCATGTCTAAAAATTCTCTGAGATTGTTTACCTTTGATGGCTCAAATAAAAGTACTAAACAACGTGGCGCCTTGAAACTTAAAACATATGTCTTATAAGGTGGTCATTTTTCACCAAAATAGATTCTTTCAAACTACTGGCACCATGTATACGTCATATCGGCTAATTTTGGGAACGTCCTCGTACTTCCGATTAGAACAAAGTACCACTTTATCGTAATGGGAGGGGCCAAATCTATATTGGACCGATACGAAGATTGTACCTCCAACAATAATTCCAAATGAAGCATCACATTTTTCACGCCTTAATATGTTTCGCAGACAAAGAAACAGCATGCAGCCAGTAGGAATGCCGGATGTATTCAGATCTGATGCTACTTTTGGGAAATTTTGGGTTCATTTTATAAATCGTTTCTACGACTATCGGCAGGAGAATGTGGCGACACGAGTCTTTTAAAATTCCTTTGCCATTAGGCACGTCTTTGTTAGTCCCCGATTCGAGGTTTCCTATTAAATTTAGGGTCTTACTTGAAAAAAAAGCGGTTGATTCCTGTTTCGATATAAAAACGAAAACAATTTGAACTTCTTATTGTGTCTCTTATAAGAAACAAACCGATGTCAAATCGATGTTTCAGTTTTGAATCCGAAACAAAATTTATATACATTTTTGATTTAGTTAGCAAACAAATCGAAGCATAAAGCAGATGTTTGTTTTTTTATGAACTGGAGAAAATATTTAAAAGGATTTTAAGGTACATTTTCAAAATACAAACGGAAACGAAACCAAATTTTCGTGAAGGTCCTTGCTGAAGAGGAAAATGTTCTTTAAAATAAATAACTACTAACTAATAAGTCTGATACGAGGTAAACTGTATAAGGCAATTATCGGGTTTGATGTTCCTGTGGGGATTATGCGTTTTTGTTAGATGACGCTGATAGGCATGTAGTCTGAGATAAAGATAGCATACATCTTAAAGAGGATATAAACCTACGAATATTTAGGCAGGGCGACAGCCTATTGTGCAACCTCTTCAACGTAATGTTGAAGATGATTGCGAGAAATGCTGTAGTTATAAAGACGGGTGTCATTATGAACAAAAGACACATGTTACTTGCGTGTGTGGATGATGTAGATATTATTGGCAGAAAACTACGACATCTTACTGCAGTCTTCTCAATCATTGAGACGGAACAAATTGACATTACAAAGTTATTTGTTTCGACAAATAAAAAGTTTACATGTTTGGAACGCTGCATGAACGTTGAAAACTATAACATTGGAGTGGTAAATTCATATTCAGTAACGAAATTGATATCAATCGTAAGATAAGAGTATTACTTGTGCACAGATGTTACTAACGGCTAATCAAGCAATGTTTTGACAAAGCGTTAGTTTTATCTGTCTTGCTGTATTGCGCAGAATTCTGACTAATCTTCGGGTCTTCGGGGGAAAATGCTCCCGAAAATATATGGACCCAACGAACAGTATTGGAACAGTAACAGCGCATCAAAATATAGCTATTGCGTTGGATTATTCATGTGGTCATCATATGCTCCCGTATGAAAACTCTTCGACAAAGTACCTGGAGCTTGGGACTATTTCCTGTAGGCGGCATGTAATAGATAATAATATCTCTTCTTGTTGTCACCTAATACAAAGCAAACTAAACTAAACAATAATATTCCATAGCAGACTTCCCCAATTCAAACCAAAAACCAATTGTGATATACAGTAAATGAAAAATTACCCAGAATAGTATTCCAAGAAAACACTTCCCTTACATCTTAATATGATCTGAGTTAAATTAATGTCCATAGGATATTGTGCACAAACAAAAAACCACTCACTTCAGGAAAATACTAATTTCGGACTAATATTTATTTTGATTACCACTCGAACTCATGTATTTTTCTCAAAATTGGTAAATTTTAATGTTATAAGAAAACAATTTTGTATACATTCTTATATTTCTTATATATTTCTTATATATTTCTAAAACACAATGTGCGCGTTAAATTTGGAAAACAAAGACACATTTTCTAAGAGAAAATGTTCTTTTATAAAGATGGCCCCGCCAATAAATTATGGTGAAAATTATTAGTTGTAAAACGCCATATTTTAAAGTTGGACATCTGGCAACGTCATAACTGTGAAATTTTAACGATTTTATATTGGCATTACATGTTTTTTTTTTGTCTGATAATGTCGAGTTTTGAGTCGAATAACCGTCATATGCATGAGCTTTTTATTCAGTTCTTTAATTTGAAGGAATCTGCAGCTGAGGTGCATCAATTGGTTGTTGAAACGTATGGCTGCTTTGTGTGGTTTCGAAAGTTTAAGATCGATGAGGTTAACGTCGAAACTAGTAATGTAGCAAAAGCCGGAAATGTATGAAAACACATAATTGGAATAATTATTGAGGGCAATTTCCTTCCAAACACAAGAAGGACCTGCAATCATATCAGGAGGACTCAACAAGCAAAAGGAAGAACATTGGGTTACACGTGAACTGACATTTAGAAATATTGAACATCGTTTTCGCACATAAGAAATTTTGCCTGTCAGTCATAATCGAAATGTGTTTTATATCGTATAATCACTGGATCCGTAAGCATCAGAATCACGTAACAAATTTTGAATGAAGCTATGGCCCCTGTCCAGTTTGCTGCCAATTTTTTTTTTCCACTGCATCCTTCGTCCTTGTAAGCGATTATTTTACCTATTTCATGTTTGTATCATCACTTTAGTGTTTGGATTTTAGAAAATTGTCTTTCGTTTGCGAGAACATCGTGAAAGGAAAATATGAATGTAATTTACTTGACTTTTAATCAATGTTAACATTTTTATGTCATTTCTGTCTTGTTTTAGCCCTAAAATTTGTGATTCCATTACCACTGGAATAGACAACCTTATTTACTTACCGCGCATATTAAATTCAACCAATCATTTCGGTCCTCTGTGTTGGTTTTTCAATTCATCACACCAAGTTCTGACTTGTTTGGCTCTTCCAAAGCAGCTTTGGCCGATCTCTTCAGTGCCGCCCACCCAATTTCGTTGTAGACAAATTTTTGTGCTGAAACGTGTGATTTCATTACATCTTTTATTATCATACATCCACGGTGTAATTCTTGATTTTAACTTCTACCGGTTGTTCTAGATCCTGGTAACACTTTTGCCATATTTACTCCTGTTTTATACCTCAAAAAAAATTTAATTTCGTAAGTTATTTCGTACCTACACTGTAAGCTAAATTTATTGCACAAGTTAAATCTACATTCAGCTATTTTTTTACACCATGTCCCCTTTCTTTCCTGTTTTATCCTCTAAGAGTAAAGGAGGAAAGTTTGTAATACAGCTGCTAAAACTTGCTATCCAGCTGAGAATTCAAGGCATTTGTTCTACCAAGAAATTTCATGTATAGCAAAGCAATTGTCCATATTTTTTAAGCTGCAGAGAAATTTTCTGTGTTGTTGAATAATTTTCTATGGAAAAAATTCAATCTGCTCATCTGCAGAGTAGATTTTCTGTTAAAAAAAAGCTGCTCGTCCGAATTTTGTTCTACAGGAAAATGCGATGTTAAACAGAGTAATTTTTTTAAGGGTAATGAGAAGACCTTCCTATAGGTTTTCTCCGTTACGGAGCAATCGTCATCAGAAAAACTGGTCTTTTTCAGAACAATTAAAATGAGAATGTCTGGTCTCCGTTGTAGAGCAATTTTTGAGCACTGTGTGAAGTGTTGTAGGCCAAACTTTTATAGGAATAGATGCTAAACGTTCGTATGTTAACGTCTGTATCGTTATAAAGCAATTTTTGTGAAAATATCGGCATAGCTGCAGGATAATGTTTTAGGAATAGATGATTTGCCGTAGAACAATTCTCTGTAGTGTTTGATAGAAGCCGCACTATATTGTTAAAAATGCATATGCATTGAAAGAAGTTCTATTTCGGTGTTGATTTGGAGAAAAATATTTCAACATCTTTAAATAACCTCTGGGTAGCAACATTCATCAACCATTTTGTATATTTTCAATTGCGTTAAATTTATTTTTTTGCTCTCTTCACCAGTTACGAAATAATGTTTTCTTAAAATAGAATTTGCATCTAAAGTAATTTTTGACTGCATTAGCAATGTTTTCCTTTCTCTTAGCGAAAGCTCGATATCTTTTGCTTTTTCCTTCCATTATACTTTCTCTGCTTTTCGATTTTATTTTCTGTTCAATTTTCCACAAAACTGAGCATGCAATTCTAGCATCCGTGTCTCCTTCCTCTCAAAGACTGGCGGGAGGAGGATAACATACCTAATCACCTTCTATCGAACAGGGCTGTCAAAATCGAAATGAATGACATTTCAATTATGGCTGTCATTGCTGACTGGTGGAGCGGCCGGCAGTTGACGAGACATTTGAATACTCTCAGGTATCCCTGTAGACGTTGTAGTGCGACTGGTTGGATTTACCCAAATTTTCCGCCATATGACATATTTGTTTCCTAGACCTACATACACATTCATATCTAGAAAAAAAAAATAATACATATATAAACTTTTACATACGCATTATGCTTATACTCGTACTCACACTAACCTGTAAATATAGTCTGTAATTGTTGAAGGCAAACACGATAGCGTGTGGATGACCCGAGTAATATTTTTAATTCCCCAGAATTATTTGTACAATTTATTTACAAACCGCACATACACACACACCTCCTGTCCAGTATAGGTGTTTGCTTTATAAGTATATTTTGCTTATTGTTTTATGTACAGACAGGGTCCAACCAAACGTATTTGTTGTACTCCGACATGCTGACACGCTGATTTCTTTGTGAGTATATTAAAGAGTGTTAGTAGATTACTGCGGCACATTTGTGAGTGTGTGTGCGCCTGTAGTGCTAGTGTTGTTTTTATCGCTAAGTTAATCGTGAACAAAATATGAAACATCAGGTGAAATGTTTGGTTTTTCTTGGTAGTTCTTTTTCATTTCAATAATTAACAACTTAAATCCCTTGTAATGGTACACCCTACATTGACTGCAGTATGGAAAAGTTTTCAGAACACAAACCAATGTTGGTTATAGACGACTTTCACGTGATAAAAATCCTGGCATACAGTTTTCATATCAAAAAATGGTCATGAAATTTGAAGCTAAATTTACCACCAGCGATTGCTTGCAAGGAAAATTTTATTAAATGGCAATGTCAATCTTTTTCTTGTTGATTTCCAACATTGAAATCGGAACTGCTTACATTTTTGCGTCATAATATGTTCATTAACGCAATGTAAACCTGTGAAATGAAATGGTAATAAACGAGTTATAATTTCACAATTTTGCAATTATATTATCGATCATATTATGAGGTAAAAACAGAAGTTGTTTCTATTTTGGTGCTGGAAACCAATACGAAAAAAAACTGGCAATGACACGAAATTTTTCCACGAGCCAACAATGTTTTGTGAAATGTTTTCCTCGTGAAAAGAACATACTTTATCGGTAAAGGGAGTTTCCGCCTTATTATACCTATAGTTACATTTTCTATATTTTTCACTAAGACAAATATTATAACTCGTGCACAGAATCGAAAAAGGGCAGTATTTAACTGGCTTCAAATAGGTCAGAATTGTGCCTGTAATTATGTTAGTGGTCCAAATGCCATTTAATCCATTTTGATATATTTATAATTCATTTCATTCGATTTTCCCACTAAACAAGAAGTTGTTTTTATGGAAATTTGCTGCCAAGGAAATCGTCTCTAAAAAAAACACTTGCATGCCTGTGGTTTCTTTGGCACTGAGCTGCCAATGAGCCTGTTGCATAGAAAATAGTAACAAATAATAATACGATTATTACCATTCTAATTTATAAGTGGTTTAAAATTCCCAGGGCATGTACAGTGTGGCGCGTCAATTGTGCTACAATAAGAAATGCAAATAACCTTTTTTGCATTTTATTCTTTTTTTATTTTATAGAAAATTATGTTTTATTTTATATAACTTATTGATTTTAAAGATGATAGACCGTAAATGAGCTCCATGTTTATTTATGCATCTGTGACACTTGATCAGAAAATTATTCGTTGCGGGATCGCTTTAATTACTGTTTCAAAGGGGTCCTTCAATTTAGTCAAATTCCTTGGTTTCGTTTTGTACACCTCTTGCCTGACACAACCCCACAAAAAAATATCTGGTGCAGTCAGATCAGTTGATCTTGAGGTGCAATGGAAAGTGAAGTTTCTGGATATTATTTTATTTAGAAATTTTCATCGGAGCTCCGCCATAACCAAACGCTGTTGAAGCAAATACGACTTCGGCGCAGTTCTTGGTAAAGAAAACTGCTTCAACATCTTTAAATAACGATCCCTATTGACATTTGACGGATGCACGATTCGTGCGCCACCCTGTTCTTGTAAAAAAGAAAGGAAGGATAAGGAGCAAAGCTCACGAAATGTGTGACAAACCGGCAATGAAGAAATTTTGAAATAAGCAGCCATGATGACTAAGGCGAGATCGCTAAAGATTTAAATCACCAACAACCAAACGAGGGTAATGAAAGTGCAAAATGATTTTACAAATTCTTACAAACAATTCTTGATTAAATTAGAGTATGAATATGATGGAGAGTATGCAGCATTTAGAATTGTTGCTTCCACTCCAATTTGGGAATGCTCTTCCAAGAAACTACCAATTCATGCATAAAATTCTTCTCCAATATAGAGTAATTTTCTACAAGAAACTCTCTGGCCGAAATCTATAAATCCTATTCTAATGCTAGCTAATTCTCTTAATGAAAATTTTACCTAATTCAAATTTTTTCAAAATTTATGAACAAACTTTGTCTCGAATATAAACTTATTTCCTGCAAGAAACTCAATGCTGACTAGTTCTATACATGCAATTTTTTTCTAACTCAAATACATTTTTCAAATATATTCTAATCAGACAAAAACCATTTTTGTTTTTACAAATTAAAAAATATCTAAAAAATAAGTTTATCAAAATGTAAGCTAAAAGAAATCTGCTGGAGTAACTTCTGGTTTATTTTCTTTGATACAAACTAGACGACAACAGGAAAGTTCGTTCGGATTGGGGACGCCGTTCTCTGACGTGAGGAAATTTGTGAACATTTTAACAGTTTCATGAATTTGAAAAATTTTCAGAGGACAACTTTCCAGCATTTCACCTGAATTGCATCAATTTTGTTAAAGAAAGTATTCCTGTTTTCTATTTTAGAGTACCTTTCATTATAATAACGTAACAATTTTGAAACATTTCAGTTAATTTTCATCAAGTGTGGGAAATAATAACAAGTTTCATGGAAAATAAAAACTTTGCTTACTAAATTCTTTACATAGAAAACATTATTAGATCTAAACAGGGTAGATAGATAAGCATACAAAAAGAGTCGGCCAAGGTGATTCCTATATTCTCATATGCATAAATATACCTATAAAACACAAATTACAAAGTATTCCCAAGCGTTATGAAGAGGAAGCCACCACACACCGCAACAGAGACGCGGCAGCAACAAGCAAGGAAGCAGGACACGTAACAGAAAAACTTATGCCAAATGGCAGCAACAGTAACGTTAACTATTAAGTACAACAGAAAAAATTATAAAAGCTTAAAGTTCAGGCATGCAAATCACCAACATCACCACAAAGCCAGCAACAACATTTAGCAAGAGTCGCTATATGGGCAGCAGAACCTGCAATGCCGCAGTACATACACGCACAGATACATACATACATATATACAAACACGCACATAAACAACAAATATTTACACCAATACAACACTCAAACAAACACGCTAACACCTATACACTGATACAGACCCGCAAACGCAGATGTCCTTTAACAAGGTGTAACTTGTGAGGAAGGGCTCACGCATATATATAAACATATGTATGTATGTATATACATATAAACATCGGTGTGTGTGTGTGTTTTGACGGATGTGTATTAAAGTATTTGTATGCAAATTTGATGTTTTTCATAATTACGTTTTACACGTGAATACACTTGAGTTGATAATAAATGAACTAACGAAAATAAAACTGAAAATTAAAAAAAAAAAACCGAAAAAATTGTAGGGGCTACTAAGAGGATCAAATGGACAGTTTGAATATAAATTTTATACCAGCTAGAAAAGCAAAATGATTGAATATCAGATATTCATAAGTCCTAAATGTGAAATGATTGTAATGGAAATACAGCTTCGAACTTGCATCTCGAAATGACCCATTTGGGGCGCCTCAGTGGTAGTGGCTAATGTGAGCTTTGATATTTTGTTGACCGAGCCACTCGCCGTCAATTATATGCCAACAATGAAGACATAAAGGAGAAGGAGGTAATAAAATGCCCCTAAAGCTCCCAAAACACTACTAACATGGCGATAATTACACATGACTCCTCCTCGAAAATATAGAATGTATGGTACTTTGTATTTTACAAAGCATATTTCTTTTTAACCTAAGCGAAAAATACGACGGCGATCCCAAAACTAGCCGACCGGACGTATAGATATAAAGGTGGCAGTAGTCAAAAAAAATTATTATGGTGAAAAGTAGCAACTTTATAAAACATATATTTTAAGTTTTAAGGTGTCACATTGTTTAGTATTTTTATTTGAGCCGTCAAAAGTAAACGATCTCAGTGAATTTGTAAACATGGAAGAAATTGGTCACCGCTACGCAATTCAATATTTCCATTTGAAAGGTTTCAGTACAACCAATATTAAAGCCGAGCTAGATTCTACTCTGGGGGTGTCTGCTCCTTCGTTTACGACTGCAAAATATTGGTTAGTAGAAACAAATCGCGTTGGATGATCGTGAAATACCTGCCACGTTAGGCATTTGAAAAAGTGCTAAAAAGTCGAATTTTTACGTCGATTCATAACCATGGATGAGACACAGGTTCACCGCTTCACACCTGAAAGGGCGAATCGCGTCCAAAGAAGGCGAAAACGGTTCAATCTGCAGGCAAGTTTATGACGTCTATTTTTTGGGATGCGCATGAGATTATTTTGGCGAATGGAATAGACATCCTTATCTATTATACGCCGCCCGTGGAAAATAATTCCAAGCACTTCGATCTTCTGCGCTTCTCCTCCAATTCTTCACACCAAGCTTCGACAGTATTTCAGAAGCCTGGTCCTTCCGACGGAGTTTCGGTCGCTGTCTTCTACGTCGACCATCGACTTCGTTGTCGAAAATGTTTTTCTGATCTGGATTGCTATACGGTGTGCTTGTTCTATCGTTCCATGATCCTTACGAAACCCAAACTGGTTCATGGATATTAAATAGTTTGCTTCAATATGGGGGTACAAATTTTGGGAGAAATACATTTTCAAACAGTTTAGATAAATTAGGAAGCGAACTTATAAGTCGATAGGATGTAATTTGTGACAGTTCCTTTCCAGGTTTTGGGATCATTTCAGACAGTTTCCATGATCGGGGAAAGTATCCAATGTGGAGTATATCATTAAATATAAATAAAACCATTTTGAGAGTATTGAGAGGAAGTTATGAGATTACTTTTGCTGTTATTTTATCGTGTCCAAGAAATTTATTCATTTTCAGCGAGAGAAAATCTTTAAGGGAGATAGACTTATTTTCATGGGATTGTGGCCATTGGGCTAATGATCATTATATTCACACGAGAGATTGTATTGTTAGGCGTAAATACTTCTTCCAGATGATCAGCAAATTCTTTTACTTTTTCATCGCTATTCCTTGCCCACTCTCCACCTTTCATCTGTATTGGAGACTCTTGGGTTAAAGGACGCTGTAATTGTCTTGTGGCCTTGTACAGACTATAGTCAGTTTTGTGTGGCTTCTAGATGGGATAAGCGACGGGCTTCGGAAGTTTCTCTGTTTTCAAACAGAGTTGACCTTACTTTGCACTGGTGGAGACGAGCTTTGAGGGAGGAAGATCTGTACTTCTGCTATCGTCTTCTCGCCTTCCTTTTCACGTTGATTAGGGATACAATATCACATGAGGAGTCACATTTTGTTTTAGCATATTGACTAGATTAAATCGGATATATGAATTGTTGCATACTCTAATTAACATATAATTCGCCTGAAGGTTTTAATTTACAAGCCAACTAAATAAATAAAATAAAAATATAAATGCAGGATCAGTGTTTGTTTTTTTCTCTCTCTCTCTATGTTGGTTCATTTTGTTGGACTTGTCATACCCACCTCCAATGTAGCTAACATTGTGTATGTACGATACTCTGGACATATACATATGTACATGTGTCACTGGTGTTATTGTATTTGTGCAAGTGTTTCGACATTGCACGAGATATTTGTCGTTACAACCACATATAGGCAAACTACGATGTATCCCATTTAAATATAACTGAAAAATGTGTCACCCTCGCTGACCGTCCAACCGTGCGAGAATCGTATGGTAGAAGTTCGCTAGCCCCGTTTGTTGATGTTGACATGTTTCAGCTTTGATATTTTGGTCCCAGTTGACATTATTTTTGTTTAGCCATTAGTTGGTGCTGTTGTTGTTGTTGCTGTTGCTGAGGGCATAGTTCAACATTTATTTCCTGTCGTGATGTATCGTGTTCTGAAGTTTCAAGCATAGTTCCTAGTTTGTAAAAGGCCAATTTCTCTCCCCATGCTGTATTGCTTTCTCTCTCTCTCTCTGTTTCCCTTTTAGCCGCTCTCAATGCTTGGTTTAGTTTGAATGGGCTATAAAGTTAGCACCCTACATATGAATCCTTTTACACAGTGACATTATCCTGTGAGTTGGTCAAAGTATGTAAATGGCGGTGTGGTTACACGCAACATGCTAATCGACCACCAGCAAACACCGAAATAAAAACTGAGCTCCCATCCCGAACCAAAACCAAACCAGGACGTGTGGCGAACTGTGCTCACTCAGTCACAGATTGAATTTGTAACAAATTCAAATAAAAAGTTTTCATGTTAACGGGTTCACTCACTTAAGCCGTCATGTGAAGTATCGAAATGACGCCGGTGTTTTAAAGCAATTGGAATGAAATCAAATGGGATTTTGGTTACTCTACTCTTCGAAACCAGATGGTTGAGAAATTAATTACAAAATTGTGTTTCAATTGAATTCTTAAAACGAAATGATGAGAATAGTTGAACCAAGAATTAATTAACATTAATGTTGGGGTGGCGGGAGGGGGGAACATGTGTTGCCTTAGAAACCCACTTTGTGGTTACATCGTACAATAGTTGAGCATGAGTTTAATTAAATTTGTAACGATTTTCTTACTACAGTTCCTTTCAATATTCAACCACTCACGTATTTCAATGTTTAAACATGTAATTTAGTCACGACGTTTAATTTTATAGCACAAATGATTGTGATTTGCATAATCATGATGAATGTTAATAAACTTTGTTACGCAAATTAGATTATTTTTAAGCCATTTGGAAATATAATAAAAAAAACACGAAATGGGATAATGGAAAATGGGCTATAACCCGATAAGTCGATCTCGAAGGCACTTAACATTCTAAGGCAAATTGAAAAGAAATATTTTTGTCATGACATAAACGCCACCTTAAAATATATGCTAAAAGGTATCTCAAAAGAAAGTTCATATTTAGCGGATTATTAAAGTGTTTAATTTAAGAATTTATTCCTTAAAATAATAATACTAGCGGCCAATTGTAAACTCTTTTATTCGCGGCATTCATTTACTGTAACATTTCTTATGACGGCTCGATAGATAGACTTTGTAATGTCTGTCATTGCAAGACGGATATTTTCTTTAAAATACCGGGATATCCATTTTTCGGTTTCAAAAATAAAGTTAAATAAACACACATATATATATTGACATTATGTGCGAAATGTAATGTCAATTTTAATTACCGCCTCTGGATTATTTGCAGCAGTGGATACTTTTGAGGTAGTTTTCGACCACTTTTTCACTTACTTCGGGCGATATATTAACGAATCCTGGTTTTTAAATGTTGTAACGTTTGGGAGTTATCCGTGTAAATAAGGCCTTTAAAGTAGCCCCGCAAAAAAATAGTCTGACGGCCTCAAGTCGTATGATTTTGGTAGCCAATCAAAGTCGCCAAAACGTGAAATTACATCTTTTGGAAATTTCTCATGTGTGGCACCGTCTTGTTGAAACCACATATCATCTAGTTCATGGTCTTCAATTGCAGGTCAAAAATGAAATCGGTTATCATACGGCCATAGCACTTTGCATTAAAATTCGGATTATTCGCCACACTTTCACCAACATAAGCGATATTTTCGGCAGTGCGTGTACTGCGACGATGTACAGGCCTGATCACATTTGTAGCGCTTCAAACTCGTTGCACAGTAGGTCGATTATGACGACAATGATCACCTCGTAATGCACGAAAAGTACCCACGTTTGAATCGCCACTTTTGTAGTAAGTTTTAAACAATCCATATTCTTAAATCGTAAACTAGGCAAGGCAGGTATTTAAAAGCTGACAGACTTGCCAGACCGGCCGTTTTGAAGCCACTATCTGGATAGACCTATACGTCAGGAAAGTCGATTTATTGGCGTAAAGATTAGATTACTGAAAACATCCATGGAGATTAAATCAGTACCGCGTGGAGGCCAATTCACGTTGCCTCTACTGGAGATTAGTTTGCAGTGAAATTATTACCCAGCAAAAAAACTGGAGTTGATTCACAACAAATAACATTTTCATCATTTCCAATAGCGCAATATACGTATACCTATTTATCATATCCAAAGAAACATTTTTATACCGCTTCGAAATATAAACGAACTCAGTAGTTCTTACAAACTTGAGTTACATTAAAATATTATTAATTTGTTTGGATTCAACTGTCACATAATCACATTTTACGATCTAATTTCGTTCTGAAAACTCTAATCCATAAAACAAAATTTCTTTTTTCTGATTTTTCGTTACTATAATAACTTTAATGAAAATATGAATGAAACCGCTTTCTTCCTGTGACAAGCCTAATTTCCACCACTCTGTCCCAAAAATTGCTGTGAATTTCAGCTTCCGCGGATGCACTTCTTTTGCTGGGTTACGAATGAGCGAAACTTTACTCCGTCCTCGCGCCAACGACAACGCAGTCCATTTGGTTTCTGTTGGCGAATGAGGGGGTTTCTGGAATTTCTGTTGCGAATTCTCTCCATTTCAGTGGCTGCAGTTCTGCTTATTTACGTGTCGTTTAAGATAAAAATCAACTTCAACCGCTTGAAGAGCGTTCAACTGCTTTGTTTACGAAGTAACTAATGCGGCTCATTCAGAATACAATGAAATATCAATAATAGGGAAAACCCAAGAAAAAATAAAAAAAAAACCCAAAAATAGAAATGGCAATCACATATTTATTTATAGAACAGTAAAACATTTTTCAATATTCCTGTAAAGAATCCCATAACTGTCAAATAAACATTAAAAATGGGATTTTTGACTAATTATTTTGCATCCTCCTTGTTTATCGAAAACTGATGACCATTCGGGTCATATTTATTTTCAACAAATATTATTCTAAATTCGTATTTCAATAATTAAAAAAATAACTTGCGTACTTTAAGACATTTTCGATTAAAGTTGATTTTTTTGTTCAAAAATACCAGATATTAGGAACAAACCGTGGTCGCCATTGTAGCGTGTAGGAACACATTCTAGTCTATGAAGTGTTCAAAACTTTTTTTATAATTCAGAATAATACAAAAATGTAATGCTTTTCTAAATACATTTTCCGCACTCGGCCAAATAATGATGATATTCTTTCTCAAAATTGTTACTAAAATAAAAAATTTTTCACAAATTTCAGATTAATAAATCGGGATTGAGTTTACAAACGTATATATAAGAAGACAATTATTTTAATTTACCCTTAAATAGCTAAAGGGTGATTTTGTAATCGTAGTTTTTTTAAAAATCGAATAACACACTCAAATTTTCATCATATATTACATTTTTTATTGGAATCAATAAATTGGCCTTTGCTATTTCATTTTTAAAAATAATTTCATGTAAATGTTGTCCGCGGTTCCTTTTAAAATGTGCATTCGAATTTATCGGCACTTTTTCGAGTATTTTGGACTGTATTCCACGAATAACGCGTGTTGTGTTATCCTGTAAGGCTTCAATAATGTCCCGCTTGTCCACATAGATTAACGACATAACCCCCCAAGAAATAACCCAGAGGCGTTAAATCGTAGGATCTTGGGGGCCAACTAACAAGGCCAGATCGAGAAATATGCTGCTCACCAAATTCATCCCTCAACATATCCATTGTTTCACGAGCAGTGTGCGAGCATGTTGCACCGTCCGGATGGAACCACATGTCAGCCAAATTCAACTCAGCCGATTGGGGCAAAAAAAAATCCTTGATTGACATTTCATGATCGTCAGTAACATTGGTCGCTACGGCTGCAATATTTTGCAAAATTTGGTGCGAAATTTGGAGATAACAGCACGAATTGTTGATTCACCAGCTCGATTATGACGACCATAAAATGGTCGTCTCCAACGATGCACATTTGTCACAGAGCACGAATTTTGATAATAAATTTCGACGATTTGCAATCGTTGCTCGTTTCTTAGTCTTTCCATGATGAAATGGCAGAGTACACTTTACACTTTTCACTTTGACAGATGACGTTTGGACGCCATTACCAACCAGTGCTGCCAACCTGAAAAACTTAAATCTTAAAAAATCACCCTATACTTCTCACCTCTCTGAGAGCTTTTTGATTCCTCTCTCATAAAACTCGCATGGTTTTTCTAAAAAAAACGTTCACTTCAATTTTTCACTTCCTCATCGTTATGGAAATTCAAATCCTTTAAGTGGTTGCTGAGACTGCGAAGACTGCGATATAGGTGATAGTCGGTCGAGGCGAGGTCTGGGGAGTACGGTACGTGAGGTAAAACTTTCCACCCAAGCTCTGGCAGTTTCTGGCGAGTCCGCAAGGCAGTGAAAGGCCTCGGTAAGAGGATGAGATACCCACACTTTGAGGTTACTCACAAATCTAAGCTCTTTTATGACTCCGTGAACGGTTGAGACTGATTTTTTGATTATATCAGCTATTTTCCTAACTGTTGCTTGGGGATTAGCAATAATTAAATCTCTCACCTCCTCGGAAACAATTTATTTTGATTTTGATGGAGAAGTCGCCCGTAGAAAATTTTTTAAAACATTTCTGGCAAATTCCTTAATTTGGTCCGTTTTCTTTCTTCATAAAGAGACTTTATTTTTCGGCTGGCTTCAGTAGACGTTTTTCCTTTTCGGAATGCTCTTTTTCGCTCATTTTTTCACTTTTATTAACTTTTTTTTTAATACTTTAAACACTCATACTAGAACGAGGACACAAATAAACAATAGCAAACAGTTTAGAGAAGGGATGGGAGGAAGTAATGATGGTGTTTGAAGGAACTTTACGTCATGAGAAGGTGACGTATGGTAAACTAATGAATTACGTACGGTAAACGAACGAACTTTCCGAACAACCCAATAAAACACTCTTGCAACAAATAATGATCTAGATTTACTAGAACTCGTTTTTGTTTGTCTTTCTATATGTGCGGAAATGATTACTGGGTCATTTATTGCATATATTTATTTATATGGATTCCAACATTGCCCTCCTCCAAAACCTCTGCTAAACCGTTTAATTATGGCCTTATAAATATATAATATAATATAAATAATTATGGCCTTATTTTGCTACTTAGTTTAAGCATATTGGCGTCTGTTGTTATACTAATTGCAAATTTTCATAATTTATGTGGCATAACTTTGTTCCATAATTGTTATGAGAATTAATTACATATAGTGTATTATTGACTTGAATATGTTATGGCCAATGGCCAATACTTTATACTTTGTACTTTATAAGAACTTTTTGCTGAAAACGAAACACTTAACAAATATTCTTTTCTTTCGCTTTCTTTCGTAGGTAAGTGTGTGATAAATTTTACTAACTTTGATGTCATTATAGTAAGTACGAATCTGTCTTATATCAACTGTTACATATTAAGTTACTAAACAATCATTCTTTTCCCAATAAATTAAAATTATACAGAAAATAGAAACTGATAATATTGTAACATAATATTGCACTGGGAAATACTGAAAAACAGAAGGGGGAATCTCAATTTGTTTCTTTGCCTTCAAAAGTATTTTCATGTAAACTAAAACGAACAATCTTATGAAGAAATAATACAGCAGAGAGCGGCTGACGAAAGTTACTGCATTAAAAACTCAAATAAATTTTTTCAATTTGTACAAATTATGTTTTCTTTATCTAAAAAATAGTACATTTTTATTAAGTTTATTTAATCATTTTAAATATTTAATGGCCTTTGAAAATAAATGAATTTAGACGACCTCCGTGCTCGGCGACATAAGTGCGTCATTACTATTTATTATTGGCTAGAGAGTTGCAGACGGAATTGGCTCCAATTATATTCGAATTGGTTGCTTCAAATCGTTCGAGTTCATTGGCCTTGTAAAGTTCCTCTTTGTAAAAATTTTGCAAGAAAAAATCAGGTGCAATAAGATTAGGAAATCTTGGCTGCAGTTGCTAGAAATCAAATGTTCTGCTATAGCAGACCTGGCTGTGTGATGAGTTGCACAATTTGGTTCAAATTTTAAATATTTAAAACGGAATCCTCCTTCGTAATTCTGGAAAGAAACCTAATTTCAAAATCTTTAAGTAGCTTGATTGGCCGTAGTACTACACTCATAGCAACACTCATCAGTAAAGAATATCAATCTAAAAATCTGAAAATTGTTCATTACTATCATGACACGAAGTACAGGATTCATCCGCAAAACAGAAAGGCATCGTCTAAATCACATATGGTAGGAAAAAAGATGTATGAGAGATTTGTGTATAGTAATTTGTGCTTTTAAGTTAACTTGCCTGCGGACAAGTCCTTTTGGCAGAAATATACAAAATCTAGACGGTAAAAACCTTCGCCCTCTATGATTATAGTGAAATATGATATTGATAAGGTAGTAAGACAGTAGTAAGATGTGACTTACTACTTGATAATACAACTTTTTTTTTCAACGGTTTTTTCAACCGTTTTCAGAGATAATGTGATCAAAAATTTTGATCACAAAACATGGACGCTAAACTTTGGTCAAACAAATTGCACAGCATGTCGCTTAAAGGACCTCCTAATCTGTTTGTTTTTTTAAATTTTGTGTGGAATTTGTGTTTATCTACTAAAGTACTCTTCCTCGTCACTAACTTTTGCTCTTAAATATATTTTTAATTCTTCATTAAGGGAAGGCAATTTTATTGATAGGTGGAAGTTGGCGTCCATAACACCAAAGATGATAAGAAGAATAATGTTACGTGTTACAGACCGATTTCCAAACTAACAACTGTTTCGAAAATTTTTGAGTATGTAATTTATAAGAAGTTATCTTTCCTTACAAAATCGCCATCTCAGCATGCGTTTTCACAGAATATTGTATTTCGTCATTTGAACTTGGACATTAAGTTGAAACAGTTTACACCGATTTCGTCAAAGCATTTGATAAAGTATCTCTCTTGAAATATGTTATGTCAATTCTTAGTCTGTAAGGATTTATATGTTCATAGACCTAAATAAATGAATTGAAAGGAAATGAAAAAAAAAAAACAAAAAAATTCTTCAATTTTTTTTTTACCCAACATCTTTAAAACCTTATCGCGTACATAAGTACAAAAACAATCAAATATTATTAAATATTAATATGTAATGTATAATTATAATGAAGTAGATAATAGTTAAACATAAGATTCCTCCTCAGATGTTACTTTTGTTGGAGAAAAAACTCAATAAAAAGGCCCAGACTTAAAACCGAACAGATAATTTTTAACTGCAAGGTATTGTAGAATCTGTTATGACACCTTTTATAACATCGGTTTTAAATATAGGGTATAATAATAATTAAAATAAATTCAATATTTTTCCAGTAAGTGGTTTTAGTAATCTGTATCTCGCTTTGCATGAATGCAATTGGGTCACAAAAGATGGCGTTAGAAAAAAAAATACAATTTCGTACTCAAAAAACCACTCATTGGTTGGACATCAGCAAAAGGGGCATTTACAGTTTTTTTTTGTTTTTGTTCGATAAAGGTGAATATGCTAGCCAGGTGGCTAAAAATGTAAATGGTGTTTATGGCCCTAATACAGTAACAATTAATCACGCGCAATGTTGATTTCCGTGATTCCGTTTCGGTAAATTTGACGTCAAATAAGTGCCACGCTCTAAAAGGCGAATTGTCAAAATTTTCGATAGAGTAATGAAGATCGTTAAATCCGATCTTCAGGTAAGCACTTTTTCGATCCACTCCACAAAAAACACTTTGAAACGGCTTGAAAAAGGCTGAATACAAAAATAAGCTCGATGCGTGGGCGCCACACGAGTAAGCACAAAGAAACGTCGTGGATGCAATTATTGAGAAATCAGGAAATCACTGCTGAGTTGCCAAGAAGAACCACTCATTTTAAGAGCGAATGGTAACTGATGGTTAAAGATGGGCGTCAAAAGAAAACGGTCGTTGCGGGAATTGGCAGGGAATCTTTTACTATGTCTTCTCTTTACAGTCTTCTCTTGAGGCGAATTTCTCACCAGCAAAGTCATTCGCCATAGACTAAAACAAGCGTTAATCATTTGGCATGTTACTATATAATGGAACACAATTCCTTTTCTATTGGTTCAAGGTGGCCGCTTTGGGAGAAATTGCTTCCTTCAATTGTCGACAGCACAAGGTCTAATTAAGAATTTGGTCGTAGATCGGCAGCTCAAAGTATATGATCACTCGTCAATTCCACCCAACACACAGTCAAACCTTCCTGCCGTCAACTCTTCCCTTGATGTTGTCGAAAATGACTCATTTTTCACCAGCAGAAATGAGTTGCGATTCAGTAGCCGTGCGCAAATGCAAATTTGGTCCATGAGACTTTTCGCGTTATCTCACGTAGTACCCGTACAACGAGCTTCTTTTGTATCCACTATTATTTTTGTAAGCTTTAGCTTCTGGACAATCGAAACAATGGTTACATGATGGACGGACTCAATTGTTTTATCGACATTTTCGACAATCGGCCTTCTAGAGTGCATCTTTCTTATTGCATCTTTTATATTAATATTACTAGACCGGAATCGTTCGTCCCAAAAAAGTGTGTAATGGGGCTGTTTCAGTATCAAGACCATAAACATTACGAGGCGTGTTCAAAAAATAAGGTGAATTTTCATTTTTCTCAAAAAATGTTTATTTTTTCATTAATTTCTATTTCATCTACTTCAAAGTAGTCTCCCTCCCATATAATACGAAACATTTGTGGCAGCGTTTTTTTCAATCCTCGAAGCAGTTCTGATATGCGTTTTTTGGTATATCTTTGAGCTCTCTTAACGATTCGGTTTTTATCTCCTCAATCGTTGCAAAACGTCGTCCTTTCATGGGTCTCTCCAATTTTGGGAACAGGAAAAAGTCGCAGCGGGCCAAATCTGTTGAATACGGTGGCTGAAACATGATAACGGTGTAATTTTTGGCCAAATAATCTCTCACAAGCAAAGATGAGTGAACAGGTGCATTATCATGATGCAAATGCCATGATTTTTGTCCGCAAAACTACATGGTAATTCTCCTCATTTACCGTACGACCTTGTGATGCACTACGCCATGATAATCGAAGAAAACAGTGAGCAAAACCTTGACATTTGATCAAACTTGGCGTGCTATTTTTTTTTTTTTTTGACTTGGCTCTCCTGTACCCTTCCATTGGGACGATTGGGCTTTGATTTCGATGCCATAACCATACATCCATGATTCGTCACCTTTTAAGCAAATCTGGATCATCGTTGGCGCCATTCAACAATTCCTGAGCGACGCTCATGCTACGTCGTTTTTGGTAAAAATTCAACAACATTTGGAACGAACTTCGCTGCCATATGCTTCATGCCCAAAATTTCATGGCATGAGCCAACCGATATGCCGACATCCTCAGCAACTTCTCTAATTGTGATTCGACGATTCTCCATAACAATTTTCTTCACTTTCTCAACATTTTCATCAGTTGTTGATGTGCTGGGACGTCATCATTCACATCTTCTCAACCTTCTCTAAAAAGCTTTTACCACCTGTAACCATTTTTTTTTGTTGACTCAACATTTCAAGTGTTTTTGAGCACTTAACTCCATTTTTTACACAAAATTTGATGCAACTTCTTTGACCTATTTTTTTCGATAGCAGAAAATCGCCAAACACGTAAAACACTTGTCTTATTTATGCAAACTAAACATGCTATATGGATAAAACCGTCAACATATCTTCGAGACTAGTGTACCAACATAAAAAAATAATAATCGAAAGTTGAATGTAGGTAGGCCGCCAAATTTAAAAATTCGCCTTATATTTACATTTTCAGCCACCTGTTTTGCGTTTTCACCCTTGCCCTTGAAAAACTGTATAATTTGGCGTATTTTTTCATTCCTGGTGTCGATCTTTGACGGGTTTTTAAGCAATACTGAGTCAATCAATCACAAGAGCGTCTGAGCAGTCTCCTGAGTACGAAATCTTATCTTTCTAAGGCCATCTAGCGTAATCCCATCGCACTTATACAACACGTAGTATATATAAAGTTAGCCACATATTGGAAAAATAATGGATATATTTTTATTACATCATACGTTATCCAAGTTGTGACCAACTGTGTTGCGATTTTTAGTAGAAGCTACTATAGTTCGCATCGTTGCGAGTTCAATCCCCGATTTAGCCACCTGGAAATAAAATGCTTGTAAGCCCACTAAATGTGAGAAATTCTACAAATCTCATTGCTGGGATGCAAAGAAATTTGTTTTGTTAACCATGTTTTTGCAGAAAAAGATTTCAGCTAATTTTTCATAATAAATCTGCATAGCAGGAGAAAAACGAAAAACGAATAGCGAATTGTGTTCCAAGAATCCTCTTCTTCTTTTTCTAATATATGATGGGTAAAAGCGTAGCAATTTCTGAATTTGCCATTTGGTTTTTTTTAATTGGTTAGAAATTTTAATGAAAATATATCGATGTCTACAGCAACAAAAATAGTAGAGTAGTTGTTGTTTTTGAACGATCAAGTTGCCAATTTTTCCCCCACGCTCCAGCAAATCCCTGCAACATAGCCGAAAAATAATCCTCCCTTTAATTTAAACAAAGCAAATGAATATAAATATATTTTTACAGCCAGTATTGAACAAAACAAATGCTCAATTTGTGTTAGTTAGTTTACATAATATAAACATTTATGTTAATTCCTAATTTATACACAACCAAACCGTATGACATTAAGGTCAAAAGTACAGAAAACAAAGTACGAAAGCACGTAACAGAAAAACAACCAGGCCGAAGCGCCGGCATTTGAGTATCAACTAACGCCCAACCACTTACAACACATTTCCATGTCCTG